>SCLH01000546.1:268329-283802 GCA_004367855.1 Oikopleura vanhoeffeni | reverse complement strand
TAAGTTGTATTTGAACGACTTTTTTGTCGTCACAAATCATCAATTTTCAATTTTAAACTCATGTTTTCATGTATTGCATCATACGAATTTCGAGAATTAAATTCAAATAAATAGTATAAACTGGCGTTTCAAATCATGAATTAACTCGTAGCTACGAGTCGTAGACTCTTTTTGCCGGCAATAATACAATTTCCCCTTTTTTTATTGTTTACACTATCAAGATAAACACTATTTAATATTTTCATGCAACAGCCTTTCGATATTTTCATTCTTCAATGCCTAAATAAACTTGTAAGTACAGAAAGAATCTCATTACACAATCTAAGTTTGGAATTAAATGTCTAGAACGTTATTATTGTAGTGGCGAGATCTACGAGCTAGGAATTATTTCTTTTTCGCAGGTCATGTTATCAAAATTGCTATTTATTAAAATTTGCATACATTATTCATTTTGAAACTAAAAAACTGCGTCATAACCAGTTACCGAATTTAATGGTCAAAAAATAGAATACAGCAGGGTCGGGCCGAGATGGTAGGACGATAGGTGAAACTCGCTAATAGTGAAGGTTCTAAGCAAAAAAAGCTTTTTCGGCGATAGACGTAAGGCAAAAACATAGGGGTTTCATTTTCAAAATCTTCCTAGGCCAAATAAAGATAGGCGTTTTCGAAAAAGCCAAAATAAAGGCATTATTGAGACAATTTTTATGTAATGACAAAACTATTCAATTAAATTGTCGCTTTTATTCTATTATCTATTACAGTTTATTTTCCTCAAAACTGCACACAATTTTTTGTTCAAATAAATTCCCAGGCAATGATTTCATAGGCAATTTTTCACGTAGCTATTTATTTCTTCTCGTTTGAAAATCAAAGTTGAGACATCTTTGGAATATTCTCTGCGATTATAAGTGGCATGACAACCACATTCTAACACCATTTTTTTGTTAGTGGTGTATTCATGACACAATGTAATTTCCAGTCTGACGATATAATTCACCCCAAAAGCCGGCAACGTTCTCCCAAATCAAGTGATAAGTAAAATTTTTTCCAGAATTTTAAATTTTTCGCATGGTACGATCTATATACATTATAAAATTCTCTGCATATAATCAATGAATTTAAATAATAGTTATAAATAAAAAATATATTATTCGAAATATAAGAACGTATTAATTTTCAATGTTCCAGGCAAAATTGGGCCCATTTTTTTCTCGGATGAAAAAATGGCCCCAATTAGTGCTGTTTGTTGCTTTGAGGCTATTTTTAGTTCTCGGTCAAACGGCTGTTCTAGCCGACTAGGAGAACAAACAATGGCCCAATTAAAAAACACTCAGGCTGTTAGAAATTTTATTAATAGTAATTTTGCCGAATAAAATTAATATAATGCATTTAGAAGCTTAATTTTCCTAATAATTACTCGTGAGATTCAAATAAATCGAAAATCTATTTCATGAGGGATTTCTTCAAACACACGGGTCACCTTTTTGCATTTATGATTAAAATATGGGATGCAATAAAACTCAGCTCTGTAATTCTTCCTCTGACTACCCTATAAACTAAATCATAAAATCTAGACCTTATTGTTATTGACAATCAGATGCGTATCTCCTACATGCCGTTCCGGACGAGAGATGGGTGAAATCCGGCTAAAGGTGAATCCGGCTTATAGGTGAAATCGCTAACTAGGTAGGTTTTGAGCCGAAAAAACTTCACCTATCCGCCGGACCCTGCTGTAAGTGATGCATTCAATTTTTATAAGGTTTTATCATTTATGATTGTCCCCAGCAAAAAAGTACGCTGTACCCGCAAAATGTTTGGCTTCTCGTTTAAAATTCGGAAACAGGTGTTTCGGCACTCCCAGAGTGTAATCGAAATTTAAAGGAATAAACAAATTGGATATAAAAGTTCAATTCGCCGTGTAAAAGTAAAACAGATTCTATATTTCCTCAAATAATTTTTTTAAACTTTGGGATAACATTGCCGCTTTGGAGTCAAATTTCCGCACAGCAGTCATATTTCGGCTTGGAGATCATATTTCAAAATAATCATATGCTTATGAAATTCTCAAAACTAAATATGAATCATATTATCAAAGAATGATTACCGATAAGAGCCCCGTGTCTACTGCTGAAACGAGAGTTCATGCTAATTTGCTAACTCACAATAAAAAAACTCATATTTTGCTAAGATACTATAAGCCCACAAAGCCACAAAACCGACATAATTTAGGTTTAGTATTAAGTGTAGCATAAAAAAGGTTAAGAAATGTCAGTGGTGCGTCCGATCGAGCGTAATCTATCTATATTAACTATAATCTATCTAATCCGTCAAACTCACACAAATAGTATTAGCGGCGTATTTATAATACTTTCATTATTTGGCGGTAAAGTAATGTTTCCGCGACATACGAGACACCAGGTGGAATAGTTCAGCATAAAAACCCAACAATTTCATCAGTTATCCAACCAAAAAACAAATCAACCAGTAATCAGTTTTTCAAAACATAATCTTTAAATAAAGTTTTTCACCAATCAAAAAAAATGAAAATTTCTAGATTTTCCATTTTATTTGTTCTCGCTGTCCACGGCTTAAAAAGACGCCTTATTGCAGGAGTTTCGAAGGAAAATGGATTTACTGACTATAAATCGAAAGAATTCCAATCGCGGCTTCAGACTACGAGGCAGACCGGAAGCTCTGGAATTATGAGAAGAGGTTATTTAAGAAGTTACTTGAGAGATTTTTTAAAGAGTATTTCTAGGTAATTCTGAATGCAGTCTGCGAGCAAGTGATGACATCAACCCGTGTTGTTCAGGTGTAGACTTGGAATGCTATGGATGCAACCCAATGCTCATGAGCTTGGGCATAGTGAGTAAAAATGATTTTTTACTAATTATGAGGATTTTCAAAGTTTCCACTGATTGTTGACTGATTTGTTAAGCCAATGTGTTTTAAACTGACGCAAAAAGAACAAAAACGCCTATTTTTAATTTTTTTTTATATTTTGTACTTGTGTATATTGTGGTTTTTGGCCTGCTGTGCCAGTGACCGCAACTAAGAACAAAAATATAAAATAGCCGTTAAAACTTCAGAAAGTTTTAGACAGTGAAATCCAGTATATCAAAACTGTTTTTTTTATTGCTACCATTTTTTTTCAAGAAAAAGCTCCTTGAAAAATGGTGTCGTACTTAATTTAATTAAATCATTGTGAGTTACGATATAAGTCATAACGCTGATGACCGATTGAGGCGCTAGAGAGCAATTGAGCTAAAATATAATTTTTTTTCATAATTTGTATTTCTTCGAATGGCCAAAAATACACAAAATGTGATAATTATGATATATTTTAACACAAATTTTCCAATTTCAAACAAAAATAAGTTTAATTATTGGTCAATTTGCTGGATTCTGATATCCCCTTATTGCCCCGTTGTAAAGATTTGAGCCCTCAAAAAACGCGGGGAGTGAGAACACGACTCGTCGTTCAAAAACGAGTCATCCGATTTATTTCTTAGATAGCTGAAACTGAGCACAATTATCTAATAAATATAAACATTTAAAATTGATTTAAATTGGACCAATGTTTTTTTATGATTACTTAAATTGTTTAATTATTAGTTTTTGTTAAAAACTAGAAACAATGATCTGAGAAAAAATAGAAACAATGGTCTGCTTCGGACGAATTTTCAAATTATATTTTCAACTAGATATGTGTGCACAGTTTGGGCTATCTAAGGACCAAATCGACTGAGTCGTTATTGAACGCCGCGTTGTTTTCTCACTCCCCACGTTTTTGAGGACTCAAATCTTTACGAAAGGGCAATAAAGGGAATCCTTTTTAAGGGGGTTTCGCAAATTTGAGGCTCTTCCAAGGTCATTTCCCGTCAAACTAGCAAAGGTGATATTCCAAAAACATTTGTGACTCACAGAACCAACCTTCGCGGTAATTATGAACTTAACAATAATCTAATAAAATCCCACCTACGCCGACACTTACGCTTTTAAAAAGCCTCTTAAAAAGACACGCAGTTCGTACCTACACCTTCAATTTTCATCATTTTTTATTATTTTTTTGTGTGAGGCTCCGTAAAAGCCTAAAAAATCGTGCAAAATTGCTTTTGATTAAAAATTTCGCTTTTGGCGGACAAAAACGCAAAAAAACTAGAAATTAAAATTTTGAAATGATCAGTTTGGGAGGCTCAGGCAAAAGCTATCTCCTCCACCAGTTTGAGAGATATAGTTTCGACTCATACTGCATCTGAAAGCANGGTTAGTTTGAGTCATAAATCATTGTTGTACCCTAAAAACTCAGGGAGGAGATACATTTTGAAAAAATAATTCCGTTATTTTTGTAAGCACGTTTCTGATTGGACGAGCCATCAGTCACTTTTGATTTATTTTCAAGATGAAAGATTTTCGTTCATATATATCAGAGAGAGGTAATGTTTGGTCCGACGATTTGTACTTTTGCTACAATTGGTCATTGAAAACCCCATTTTTGCCTTTAAATGCGACGACCACCCCCTTAAGCCAATGTGTTTTTAACTGACGAAAAAAGAACAAAAACGCCGATTTTTTTTTTTTTTATATTTTGTACTTGTGTATATTGTGGTTTTTGGCCTGCTGTGCCAGTGACCGCAACTAAGAACAAAAATATAAAATAGCCGTTAAAACTTCAGAAAGTTTTAGACAGTGAAATACAGTATATCATAAACTGTTTTTTTTATTGCTACCATTTTTTTTCAAGAAACTAGCTTCTTGAAAAATGGTGTCGTCTGTCCGGATAAAGTCAGTTCTGAAAGAGATTTCGACAAAATAAAATGATTAAAAATTTAACCATAGGATAAAAAAATCGTGAATTTTTCTGACAGGGCTACAATCAATCATCAGCGCGTCACATGATAAGCACCCTAATAATACAGAATCAATTTTATTAAATCATTGTGAGTTACGAGATAAGTCATAACGCTGATGACCGATTGAGGCGCTAGAGAGCAATTAAGCTAAAATATAATTTTTATTTCTTCGAATGGCCAAAAATACACAAAATGTGATAATTATGATATATTTTAACACAATTTTGTTCAATTTCAAACAAAAATAACTTTAATTATTGGTCAATTTGCCGGATTCTGATATCCCCTTATTGCCCTGTCGTAAAGATTTGAGCCTCAAAAAACGCGGGAGTGAGAAAACGACTCGTCGTTCGAAAACGAGTCGTCCGATTTATTTCTTAGATAGCTGAAACTGAGCACAATTATCTAATAAAAATAAACATTTAAAATTGATTTAAATCGGACCAATGTTTTTTATTTTTTTCATGATTACTTAAATTGTTTAATTATTAGTTTTTGTTAAAAACTAGAAACAATGATCTGAAAAAAAAAACAAAGGTCTGCTTCGGACGAATTTTCAAATTATATTTTCAACTAGATATGTGTGCACAGTTTGAGCTACCTAAGAACCAAATCGACTGAGTTGTTATTGAACTCCGCGTTGTTTTCTCACTCCCCGCGTTTTTGAGGGCTCAAATCTTTACGGGCAATAAAGGGAATCCCTTTAAGGGATATGTTTCAAATTTCATTAGATTAGAATTTTGCTTTTATAAACGCATTTTCAAAATATAAAAGATAATTTTACTTAACGGTTTATTTATTACAACATCTTCAAAAGTAGAGAATTTGATCTCAGAAAATAATACGACTCGAATAATTTCAAGTCTAGAATGTGAAAAAGTTCACAGCTAAAGTAATTACAGGTTTGGGCTTTAAGTTTTGAGTATTTAAAACTGCCTATTTTGAAATTTTGAAAATTTTTGAAAAGTTCGAAAAAATTTTCATCGTTATGGACATTCGAACTGGGCCGTTTAGTTTTATGAAATATGCCTCAGTATGAATGCGTTCAAAGTAATTTTCAAAATTACTGGTTATCATTTTGAATTGCGACTGTAGATGCTCGTAAACTAGTTTATCTTTTTGAGCTGGTTTCAAATATTGGTATGAGTTTTTTCTTTTGACTTTTGCGAGACTTTTTTTAAACAAACTGCATTTTGATTTGTGTTAAAAAACTGCGCCACTTCTGCGTGGTTGGCCGTGCTCATGAAAACGAAGGTGTAAATTACATTATGCTCGTAGACTCATACCGACATAATCTTCCTTACAGTCGCATACAAAAGTAAGGGAGGAGTTTTTCAGGTTTTGCAGAACGACTAAATAACTGACTTATTTTAACAGGTTCCAATGCGATATTCACATTGAAATATGGTATAATTTGTTGCATTTTTGGATTAATTGTTCGTTGTATGATTCGGTGTTAGCACAACTGTAATAAATACAAAGTGTTGCATTTTCAACATAATGTTCATATGCATCATAAACTGTGAATAGTCTAAATCAATTATTTATCATAGAAATGTAGCGATCAAACTACAAATACAAACGAGAATGTTCGCCGCGATTGCTTTTGTGATTCTTCCTGCATTTTATTCGAAGATTGTTGTAGCGACCACAAGGGAGGTATCGCATTTACATCGATAATTTTACTTCTCGATATTATTTTTGTCTATCTTTTGCTTTGAAAATTGTAGAGGCTTTAAAATCCCTCTTATGAAAAAGAAAATGTGAACAATTTAAATATTTGGATGTGTTGACTCCACACTGTGGAGATCATAAACTTTGTCAAAAATACCCTATCATAATTCTATTGTACTCAATGACAAAATATGTTTGACAAAAAAATAATAAAGAATTCTAGAAATCAGGATTGAAAATAAAACAAGTATGGATAATCGCAAACACATTCCACAGTTGTGATAATAAAGCTATTTTATAAAAAAATCGAAGAAAAACATATCGATGAAAATGATATACCCCACCACAAGGCCACTTGTAGTCACTTGTATGCTCCAGAACCAACAACCACCCCACCAACAACAACCACAACAACAACCACAACATCAACAACAACCACCACCACAACCACGACTACCACCACAACTACAACAACGAGTACTACCACGACTACGACAACAACAACCACTACGACAACCAGCACAACAACCACGACAACAACTTCTACCACTATAACTACTACAACAACAACTCCAAAACCAATCCCGTCTGAATCATGGATTTTCATTAAATTATTCAAAATTTTCAAAGATTTAATCAAAGAAAGATGGGATGACGAGAAAAAACACCCAGCTATGTTACATAAAATGAATCACGATTATACTTTTATGTTAAATGCTGAACACAACTGCAGACTTATCAAATATCCATTTGTTGGAGAAGAAGATGACGGAAATTATCACGCATTTGACGATATTTGGGCTGGGACAAAAAGTAAAAGCGGAAACATTCATACTGATAAGATGCATTTGGTTCTCGATGGTTTCAACAGATATATTGAAGGATTTTATTATAAATCTGAGGTGAATTATTCTGAGAATTACATTTTTTTTGATGATCAATTACTAGTTTAAAACAAAGGTCTGTAGAAAAAGATCCGATTAGCTCAATAAAATCGAATCGATATTCTTCGATTCGATAGGCTCCGATCAGAATCAAATTATGCTTTCAGTTGAGTCGGTTAAGCTTTATTTATTGTTAATTTTGTAACTTTTCATAAATGCATCTTCGGATATAACTTTCAAATCTAATAGTTATATATGGATTAAGGGCCCTAAGCAGACAGATCGTGACTATTTGGAAATTACTGAATCCGAGCGTCTGATTGGTTGATCTATTCCAAATCTGACCAAGAAAATCGGCATGTTTTGCAATCAAGGTTTTTTATTGGTTGCTAGTATTGCGGGTTGTTTATTCATTCAAATAGTCACGATCTTTCAACTGAAGGCCCTTTACCCATTAATCAAAATATAGGGTTGCCATAAAAATTTCGAGAAAAAACGATGCATTTGTTATTGCGATACAGTTTCAGGTCGTTATAAATAGCGATATATTTAGACCACTGATGATGTTCAAGGATGTGATGGTCAAGCGAAAAAGGGAGCAAAAAGGGCTGGAAAACAGTATCGACTCAAACGACTCACAAGAAAAATTACAAAACCGATTCTGAAAATTATCAAAAGACGAAAAAGATTAGAAAAGCGAAAGAATCAACAAGACTAAATTAGGGTTTGTTAGTTTTATATTTAATTATTTTGATTTTAGCACGCCAAGAATCCAGCTTGGGAGAAACTCTTCTGTATATTTTGTACAAATTATTAAAAAACAGTTCATCAATTCAACCCAGATAATAAAATTTTCCAACAAAATATTTCATTGGTATAAAATACGCTGTAACTTATAAATCGATAATTTATTACAAGCTAAAAATTCCTATTCTTTATTAAGATTTTTTCTTGATAATCTAATCTCTTAAGGGGGGTGGTCGAGGCAATCTGGACCTTTTTAAACTGCGCCTCAAGAATAAACGGAGAACAGTAGTAACTTCATTATACTTTGTATGCAAGACAAAGTTTTGATGAATTTTGGATTGAAAAAAAAATTATTTTCCATGTTTGGAATAGGCTGTCCAACCTCTAGAAAAGTGCCAAAAATTAATCTTAAAATTTTTTGTCAGCCTTCGTCCATGACCCAATTTTTACGATTTTCACGAATGATCATTTTATTCACGTGAAAATCGACGTTCGGGCCAAGAATTTTGATTTTTTTCCTAGGTGGCGCTAAATCGAAAAAATGATCATGAATGCTGTGAAAAAATTAAAAAAAATGATAAGCTTTGCGATTTAGCGCCACCTATCTATGATAGAACAAAAAATATATATTTTATGTCTCAAAAAACCAAAAAGACTTAATTAATTCAATATATTTTTAAACGACTTTTTAGACTTTCTGTACTCACAAGTTTATTATTAGCTCGAAGATGAAATATCGAAACGTTGCATAAATAAAATATTATATTTTCAAACGATTTATATAGAAGATATTTAGTCGCAGCGTTGCACGTTCGCGTTTGACCAATAATTGTATTGAAAATACGGTCGCTGACTAATTAGGGCGTTGAAATAGGGGACAAACGAAACCACGCAACCAAGTAATGTAGAAAAATATCAAACATTTTGCTCGGTTGCTATAAGCTTATTCTTTGTATTTTATCATTTTGACTAAGAGCGCTTTAGAGATTGATTTCAAAATCATTATAACAATTTTTATGATGCACAAAGGATTAAATTGATTTTAAAATAGTAAAAACTACATTTTTTAACAAGCTTTCGAATTTTATTAATTCATCTTCAGGTAATGTTGTTAAAAGTAAAAATTTTTGAAGCAGAATTTTCGCAAGTATTTCGTCATCTTTAATTTAGCAATCGTAGGCCTCAAAATTGCTAAATACCTGAAAGTACCTGAAAGTTGCTTAATACCTGAAGACGAATTAATAAAATTCGAAAGCTTGTTAAAATGTAGTTTTTACTATTTTAAAATCAATATATTATATCTCGCAAAACCAAACAAAAAGGATTAAATGTGATCTTTTGAAACAAGTGTGCCAATTGGCACAGATCTGAGTCGGGGGTTGTCTTGGATAGCTAAGTTTATGAATAAACTTAGTTTGTTTTTTGAAAATATTGTTGAAAACAGTCTATGTTAACTCTCAGCCGCCCAACTTGAAACGGGTTTTTCGATCCTCATACATAATGGGATCATTGTCGACCAACTGAAAGATTAAATTTTTGCCAAAAATTATTTTGTTTTTTTAGGGAACAGCAGTCCTTAAACTAATCTACAGAAAACAATAAGACTTTTCTTCCATTACGGTACACGGTGATTTTTTGAGGGTGAACAGGGAACTTGGGATTCCTATGATGGATTAAAATAAAAAATAGCGGAAAAGAATCAGCTCGCGAAAAAAAAATTTTGCTCGAGCCCTTTTTTTGAAAAACTGCTCTGTGATTGAAAATTTTAATTTTTCTGTGATTTTTCCTGTGATTTTTTTTGTGATTTTTCTGTGATTTGAAAAGTTTTATGTGCAATTTTGAAAGATTAGAAAAAAAGTTATCCAACTTTTTTTTATCAAAATGCTTAGAATCTTGCAAGAAATACGTTGGTTGCCATGGTTAAGCGTCAATTTGTCCCAATAAGGTCCGCCAATCAGCGACCAGGGATTTGAAAAAAAAGTTCTGGGACTCAAGACTCTCAGCAAAAAAAAATTTTTGCGAGCTGATTTTTCCCCTATTTTTATCTTCAATTCATCATAGGCATGCCAAGTTTCATGTTAACCCTCAAAAAAAGCACCGTGCGGTATAGTCGAATCTGCTCCGGAGCGTATAATTATTATACTATAAATTATACTATAATATCAAATAGTGGCCAACAAAACTTATGTTGTTGAATCTTTTAGTCTCTTGAGCGCGCTTCGCGCTGATTGGCCAGCGAATCACACTTCACTTCAGGCTATACTAATAATACCTCGTATGTTTTCATCGTTCAAATAATATAGTTTATTTCGAACTTTTGACCCATTTTTTAATCATTAGCAAGATAATTTTCTGAATTTTTAGACCGAAAACTTCCTTGGGTGGGTCCATTAATGAAAACCCAGGGATTATTTGCATTAAATAATCTGGCTCCACAAAGCTGCATCATCTTTAAATGTGGTCTTTCTCGAGTTAAGGCTGTTTTCTAGGATAAGTCATCGACTAAAGAATTTTTCAAAATAACAGTTAGAAATCAGCCATCAGGAAACGAATCATTTTTCGTAAGTCTTACATCAAAATTTGCCAAAACGTTAAATGTTTTTCTTAAGTTTCTCAATAAAAAACTCTCAGTTTCCGCCTAATCATCAGAAAGACTTTCAAAACGTTGATACAGTAAATTCCAAATTATTTAAAGAGATATAAGAGACTTATAAGAGGGTTCATTCTGAATAGTCAATGTGAACTACGTGAAATACTAACTAAATGCTGAGGATAATCCTTAAACGCAATTGTCTAAAGCCGATTTTTTTGAATTCATATTATCCCCAAAATTCAACACAAGAGGGAGTTAGTTGAGATATAATCAAATAACGTGATCTAAAATATCAAATTGATTCTTTACCGAATGTTCCTTTTAAAGTTCTTATTTTTCGTTGCCGTTCAAGGGGCAAGAAATCGGAAATTTTTTGCAGGGCTTTCTAGGGAGTTTGGATTCACCGATTTTCAATCCCCACATTTAAAAACACGCTTGGAAACACAGAGAGATTCAAATAAACGCGAAGAGCGAAGAGGTTTTTTGTCTAATAGCTCACTATATCACACAGGACAGATCGGTTCTAAATCAGTGATATAGTATTTATCAACTTACATTTTTCAATTCGGTATGAATAATCAAACAAATTTTTCTGAAGCAAAAACATATTTTGTTTAAATTTTCGGAAATATTGAAAAAACAATAGTTAACTGAAAGATATTTATTTAAAAAACTTATGTAGGCATGTAAATTGTATTTGCTCATTCATAAATCTATATTTTATGAAATAAACAGTATGTCACATACTGTATGACTCATACAGTATGAGACTTTCTGTATGTCTTGTTTTTGGTCCAAATTCAGTTTTATGTGGAAGAAGTACAATTATTCGGTTATCATAATTTAAATTTTATAAAGAAATAGATGTTGTTCAATTTTAATGTTTTGATTAGCGGAGTTATTTTTAGCTAAAAATGTTAATTCGACTCAAAAATTAGACAGTCTCTCAGTGAATACTCTCAGTATATCCCTTTAACACCTTTTGGTTGATCTGAGAGGTGTGGGCTGAAAAGCGGCCTCATGAGTGGCTAGTAGGGGTCTTAGGAGTGTTAAGATTGGCTCCCTCAGCCCGCAATTCTCAGATTAACCAAAAGGTGTTAAAGGGATATAGGTTTTTATTGAAAATTAGCATGAAGAATCATATTAAAAATAATATATTTTACTAACTAAGATTAAGATTTTTCAGTCCGAAATTTTGTCTGGTTGTAATTTAAAAAAAAAACTTATTTGCATACATTTATCAGGTGATCATTTTTGAGAAATGCTTAAATCGAAAAGAAAATTGCTTAGGGGAATGAAATTTATTTTTTCAAGATTAAGTTCCGTATTTCTGTACTTATTCTTAAAACACGCATTAAAAATATCTTAAGTTCTCTTCATGTTGATCGATGAATGAAATTTCTGTCCGTCTGAAATTTGAGGTTATAAACTTTTAATATACTCTCTGAGAACCAAATCTGCAATCTGTCTTGTGTGTGTGATAAGAATGTATTCCTTTCGATCTTGTATTCCCATTAAGATATTGACCAAAAATTTTCAGTTGACAACACTAAAACTGAAAGGTTGAATTTTAGTCTTACAAAATGTTTTGAGATTTCTTTTAAGGGTGAAAATCACAATTGAGAATTATAAGTTGAAGTTGGAAATTAAGGTTATCATGAAGTAATTACTGTGTTCTAATTTTTAAAAAAAATTCTGATAAAGTGAAAAGCAAATATTTCTGGTAATTGATAATAAAATTTCATTCATAGAACAAAAACTGATAATAAAAATATCCATTTTTATAAAAATTACCACAGTAGTTAAACTCAAATTTTGTTAATTTTCATCTCGATCATTTTCGATTTTATTGAGTTTGAGACTTCGGTTTTAAAATTTTCAAACGGAAATTGCATCACAAACTTTTTCATTCCAATCACTTAGCAATTACTCATATTTAACATGCTATAATACGGATAAAGAAGATCGGATGAGAAAAATGAAAATCGTATCGTAATGCATCAACTGATACCGAAATTGAGAAACACAACAATTAGTTTCAATTATTCGGATACGATTCGATTCAATTTTGCTGATCTCTGATTGATACCTCGTTTATTATTAAGACATTTTTAAGGGTCGTCAACATGCAAACATCGGAGACAGGGTGGGCAAGAACCTTGCTGCGAAGGAGTCAATTTAATCTGCTTTGGATGTAATCCAAAACTTTTACTACTGGGAATAGTATGTTTATAATTTCGGATAGAGTATATTTTCCAAATATTTTTTCGTATCAAACTTTGATAATAAAACGTTTGATGATATCTTTTGCTTAATAGTGTATGAGATTTTCTTCTCAAAAAACGTAAAAAAAAATCTTAATAATTTATGTTAGAAAAAAACTTAGCACAATCAGCAATTCTTGTAACTTACAGTCTTGTATCAATTACGGCTTTTAAAAACAACTCATCCGATAACATTATTAGATAGCTCAAACTGAGCACAAATATCTTGTGAATAATAAAATACAACAATTGGTCCAAATCCGACCATTGCTTCCAATTTCAAAAAAAAAATTAAAAAATTCCAGAAATCTCAGAAAAAAAGGTGAAATAAATTGGTCTGATAGACCAATTTTTCTATTTTATTATTAACAAGATATTTGTGCTCAGTTTGAGCTATCTAAAAATGTAATTGGATGGGTTGTTTTCAGAAACCGAATTATTTATAAATTTTGGCCAAAAATCTAGTAAAAAATGACCAGGAAGCCCCGTAATCGGTATATCGGGAATATATTTTGCATCTCATCTCATCTTTATTTCATTTGAGGGATTCCGTTTCGAAAGAACATGTGTAACCTTTTTTCATAAATTCTACATGAAGCGTTTCCTTTAAAATGATAGAATCTCATTCTGATCCCGAGCTATGATTTATCCGGGTTTACCATACTGGTTTGATATTGGTTTTTTAAATTTAAATAAACGTTGTTTTAGCAGTATTACTGATTCAATAAAGGATAGACTCATGTTTAAGGGGGTAGCAGCAATGTGGAAGATTGGTACATTTTTTCGGGATGATATTATGATAATAATATATAAAGAAAACAAAATGTGAGAATATATTTTTTTATTTTTATCTTCAATAAAAGTGTCCATTCTTGCAAACGTTTATATTTTTAAATTCTTAACATAACTAACTATCTGTAAAAATATTAAAAACCACTTTTCATTGGAACTCCATTTTCAACTAAACCCGATGTAAGAATGTTTTTTTTAGACAATATTTATAAACTTCAGACAGGTGTTATACGCCAATAAGTGGGTGAATCATTTTCCACATGAAAAAAACTTGTTTTTCCTGAAAAATGGCAAAAAACTGCTTTTTAGGAATAAAAATTGACCTTCAATTGCGTTGAAATTTTGAAAAATGTCCTGACTTTTGATAGAAATGACGCACATAACACCCAAAATTTTATTGAGATTTTTTTGCAAAAATAATTTTATTACATTGCGTGCCAAATGGCACAAACCGGTGTCACAAGCAAGTGTTGTAAATTTCATCAGTAGTTCAGAAACTATATTCGCTTGACCCTTCCATCGGTTGAAATACGGAAACCAAATAGATACCAGAAAATTTCACAAGTGATTTTTATAGAGATTTCAAAAAACCACTAATAAAAATTTTTGGACTTTATTTGCGGAAAATTATCATAATATTTCTTGAAAAGTCGACAAAAAATGACAAATAAACATTTTATGATGTCTCAAACAGCGGTTACAAAATATGTAGACATGCATGAAAAAAGTTAAAGTAGCTATATTTATAAAATTTTGGAGGAAAATGCGTTAAATTTTTTTAATTAAAGTTCGAACTCAAGTCTTTCCTCAAATAGATAAAAATGATTTTAATGAGCTGATACACATTTATTCTGGTTCAGCTAACGATAATACGCAAAAAAAAACCAACTAATAAGTTTCGTAAGTTAAATTGACTCCAATCGGCCACATCGCTGCTACCCCCTTAAACCGCATAAACAGCATTTTATATTTCGGAACTCAATCCACGATTTAAATTTCATCATACTACCCGTTAATGAAAACGATTATAATTAAAAACGCGTGGATGTTACGAAATTGAATGATTATACACCAATAATCGAAGCCTGTCAGTTTTGAGCATCAGGCGTAAATTGCGACCAAATCATTTTAAATTTCAAAACCTATAGGCTTTTAAATACTATCGTTTATTTAACAAATTGCCCTTGACAAATTAAACCATTGACTTATAAGTAAACTTTTTCAGGCATGTGAAAATCAGCCGACAAACACAAATGAAGTTGTTCGTCGAGATTGTTTTTGTGATTTTTCATGCATTGTCTTCGAGGATTGCTGTGATGATCATCGATCAACTTGTGATCATTTATACACAACCACCTCCACTTCCACAACCACTACTTCATCGACGACACCAACAACAAGTTCATCAACTACAACAATCGAATTCACAACAACTGAAACATTAACAAGGCTTTTGACAAGCACTGAAGGCACAACTTCGACAACCACTACTACAACAACTATCACCACAACAACAAGAACTTCAACAACAACGGCAACAACAACTACGGAAACATCCACAACACCCACTTCAACCACAACAACCACTACAACTTATACTACAACCACCATAACAACCACCACTTTAACGACAACCAGTACCACGACCAATACAACTACCACTACA
>SCLH01000546.1:223471-241510 GCA_004367855.1 Oikopleura vanhoeffeni | reverse complement strand
CTAGTAAGTATATTTGTAGATCATTATCTTGTTCCAGTACTGTTTTAACTGCATTAAACAAAAAATTGCATCCAAATAATGCATTTCCAGTCTGATGAGAAATTTCTAGAACTTACCAAAATTTTGAAATTAAAAATAAGGGGAACTATCGGGGGTCTGTTCCGATATTCCGCCGGCCAAAATGACACTTCCCCAAAATATTTTTGGTCTCTGTGTTCTGAAACACGCTCGTGCAGGTGGGGGCTAAATCACGATCAATAAGAGCTTCGAAAATCAATCGCTTTTTATACATGTATCTAAAAAGGACATCCTTAGGCATATACTTTTAAGTTTGAACTTGTTTTCGAAGCTCGTATTGGTAAAAGTAGTGCTATCTAGTGTTCCAATTTGTCAAATATTGGTCAGCCACGAATGCGAAAGTAAAGGACTAGGAATTGTAATCTTTAATTTGATGATTTAAAATGAGAATCTTATTTTTATGATAACAAAATAAGGAAAGGCATGAAAAAAATTAATATTTTAAAAACAAATGTATGACTGTTTCCTTTGTCCAACCTAAGTGGATCTTGAAAATAAGGGTTATCTCTATAGCGGATGTTCGAATCACACTAATGTTGTCTTAGTGACTGTCTTGGGTATGATAATAGGCAAAGGTGCTTGATATTAGGAACGCCAAAGTTTATTGGTGCGTAATCACTTAGGAAATCACTAAAAAAATCACCAAGACAACATAAGTGGGATTCGAACACGCGCTATAAAGATGACCCTCATTTTCAAGATCCACTTAGATTGTAAACAGAATATTCGATGAAAAAAAATATTTCTGAGGGAACACAAAAATTTCTTTCACAGACCAAAAACAAATGATTGACCAACAGAGCTTTTCAAAATAACTTAAACTCAAAATAGCAAACGCGTGTTTTTGAGTGTTTTTTCAAAAGACGATTTTTAAAGTGAAATTAATCGATCTGAACAAAATCTGATTTAACGAAGTAAGCTCAAAAGTGTCGACTTTTGTTCGAAAAATTTTAAAGAGGCAAAAAGTTTACAATCAAGAGAAAAAAAATTGAAAAAATGGAAATCTGTCAAAATGCACCGACCCCTTAACATACTTCTGATTTCAATCGTCAAATTTACTCTTACCTTGGTGCAAATCCGATCTCTTTTGTATTTTTATTTTTGACTCTGATCCAATCTCCTTCTTTGCTGTTATCAACCATTTCATAAGTTTCATTTTCTAATAAATTAATTTCACTTTTTAATCTTGCTCTATGTTCCCCAATTGCATGCCATGTTTCCTCAGGTTTCACAAAATTATTCGTCATTTTCTGGTGACTTTTACTATAAATTATTAGATTCTTTGAGGAGAAAACGTTTAAATATTTTGTAAGGGTATTATTCAGATCGGGTTTTATGGCCTCGGACTTATAGTGACTAATTGACATGATTCGAATACCAATCTTGAGTACGAATCGTTAATTATAATGATGATGATGATTCATCATTGATGAATCATCATAGTTTTTTGATTAAATAAAATAATCTAAAGAATAAGGAGGTACAGGAAACTGGTTAAATAAGCATTAAAATTCTGAATATAGCCTGAGTTTTTTTAAACTGTCACATTTTTTTTTCACCAGGCAGCTAGACTGCATTTTGCTGGGGAAAAATGTGTCAAATAAACAAAGGCTGAATTGTCATGTTTTTTGGTATGTACCCACTTTTTGCACCGGTGAAGAAAACATGACAATTCAGCCTTTGTTTATTTGATATATTTTTCTCCAGCAAATGCGGTCTAGCTACTTTGTGAGAAAAAATGCGACATGTTGCAAGAAAAAAGCATTCAATCGCAGTATGAAATTTGGTTGAGGGACAAAATTTGAATATGAGTTGTCACTGCTTCATGACAAGAGTAATTATCAATTAAAAATCCGAAAAGTCGAAAGAAATCGTTAAGGGGATAGTGTCCGCAAAAAAAGTTAGGCTGCAAATATGATATAGTACTAAACCACCCCCACAAAAACGATTGGTGAAAGCCTCGTCGCTTTTCTATCATTGATTCTCCCACTAAAAAGCCGCAAAGTCGAAAACAGAGGTACCATTTTCTCCTTAATTATATATCCGATCAACTTCATTTGTTTGGCCGGTTCGGTACCATTTATTCGAAAACCACTGATCAGAATTTGTTCCAACTATGATTTTTCGATTCCTCATACAATTGTGAACAAATAATACGTTTTACATTTTTCACTTACGTCATCAAAAAATTAATACATGTTTGAAAATAATGCTAAAAATCAAATTTTCAAAAATTTGAAGGGTAATGCCTGCAAACAATTTTTTGATGACGAAATGTAAAACGTATTATTTGTTCACAATTGTATGAGGAATCGAATAAGCATAGTTTAAACAAATTCTGATGAGCCGTTTTTGAATAAATGGTACCAAACCAGCCAAAATACAACTTTTTTAAGGTTATCTACTGTACTTTTATATAGTCAGACAAAAAACCAACAAAATTTTTTTGCTCATTAAGAAGCCGCTTAATTTGACACGCAAATGAAGTTGATCGGATATCTGATTAAGCAAAAAATGGTACCTCCGTTTTTGACTTTGCCGCCCTCTAGTGGGAGATGATAGAAAAGCGACGAGACTATCACCAGTTGTTTTTTGAGGGTTTTTTAGGACTAAATCAGATTTTCAGCCTAATTTTTTTTGCGGACACTACCCCCTTAACCCACATACTCATTTTGGTAACAAATTACCACTTCGAATTTCAAAAAATTGTATTTTATAGCTGTATCATCCAATTAACGTGTTATTTGCATCACTTGGGTTTTTCAATCTGTACTTTCTTTTGGTGCTCAAGTCTTCTCTTACTTTTTGAAATATAGCAACTTTGTCGAGGCACCCTTTTCAAACTCAAAAATTGACATGAAGTTTTTCACATGAAAATTTGCCCAAAATTGAATTTTAAAGGTAGTCCAGTATTAAATTTTCAATAATTTTATGTGTTTAAAAATTAAGCGCGTAAATTTTTCCGGCAGTAAGTAGCCATAAATAAGTAAACCAACAAATTGCACGCTGAATTCAATGTAATTTTCGATGAAAAATACATTAACTTTGTTTTTAATGGACTATAAATGGAAATAAAAATCGTATTTTCATCAGATAGCCAACTGAAAAACGGCGCACATTTGAATAATTTTTTAAAATATGTACATTTCAACTATGGTCCATAGACTTTGGATCAAAAAGAGAATTTGGCTCTAAGAAGGCTTGTGCACGCTTACTAGAAAGTCAAAAACGCTGAACTCATGGAAGACTCATCAAAATCAATTAAATGTTCGAAACTGATAATTTTTAAAAAATTTTCATACGCATAATTTCGTAGACTTTAATGACGGAAAATAATATATTAAAGTCACACGAAAATCGACTGAAATTGAATTTAAACTTTATGAGTGAAGTTTTGGCAAATCAAGAAATCTGAGCTGAGAAATCACTTGGAAGTCAACTCAAATGAGATTTGTAGCTGTTCTGCAAAACGGAAATGATGACAAGAAACAATGGAAAAAGGATTTTGGAATATTTTTGGGAAGTGTGACAAACATCAATGTATTAANCGTGTTGCTGTTTACACCACCAAATCATGCAATCGCCTCTAGCACCACCTGTGGTCATCTGAGACCCATAGTTGCTAATACAGTTTCCACAAAATCGATGCTTGCGCATCTTTTGAGCACCCAAAATCATTGATTTAAAACAATTCGAGTTTTCGGGCACCTCCATTTCCGGTGCTGAACCACGTGATCTTGGTCCTATTTAAAACTTATGATGTCAATCTGGAGCAGAATTTCACGTTCTACCAAAATAAATGAGTAGGGTCTCAATGCTAGGGTGTACGTGGTCTCAAATTTTCAAAATAATGTTTGATTGAAAAAATTTTTTATCGAAAATCATGATTTTTGGTCATTTTTGGAAAAAATTGTAAGTAGGTTTTTTCCCAAATTCACTTATCTATCGATCTCATAGGTCGATTGGGTCATTTGAAGACCTTCAAAATCCTCCTTTCTCAGGTTCACCCATCCTAATCGTTTTAATTTGGCAATTAAAGGCCTACTATTCAAATGCTGAAAAATCAGTAAGTTTGGTAATACAAACACAGATCATATTTTGTTGTCTGAATTTTTGTTGTTTGTTAAGAGTAGGTAAAAGTTGTGTTATACACATATCTTCATAGGAACTCCTTTCGTACCAATTAGTGAGATTCGACTCTAAACATTTAAAGTGATTAAATAGGAAATTTCGATATTGGGTATCGTTCGGATCGGTACCATAAGTGTTTTCTAGAGCTTCTTTGTAGTGTGAACATTCAGTAATGTGTTTATTTGATGCTTTTTCATTGTTCACTAGTATAAATGTTCCCAGAGTTGTAGACCACATTATAGATTTAATCTATGTAGATCCTGAAAAGTATTTTTCGGAAAATAATTTAGGTTCTTTTCCTCCGATAAATATTTTCAAAAATTTTCTTATGGATGTACTCTTAAATTTTTACAGTTTTGAAAGATTAAACGGGTTTATCGTCAACGACAAGGCCTATCAATAAGTGGTAAATTATCTCCAGCAGTAAGCAACATTCTGTTAAACATGCTCGAATTAGAAATTATAAAAAAATACATGGATCAAAAAATAGTTATTTTTTATCGTAGGTATGTCGATGATGGTTTTTTACTCGTACGTAAACGATATAAAAATATAATTTTATCAGAAATGAATAATTTTGATCCTTTTTTGAAGTTTACATCAGATGAAATGGAAAATAATTCTATCAAATATTTGGACACTATAGTTATTTTGAACGACGATAAACTCGAACTTCAACAGTTTGATAAACCGGAAAACGTAGTTTTAAATTATAAAAGAGCTATATCACCATCACAATACAAAAACTCATGTATATCAGGAGAAATTTTTCGAGCAAAACATTGCACTTCAAACGATACAAACCTTGAACTTGCTCTGACTAAGTTAAAACAAACATTTATTAATAACTCTTATCCTTTAAGAGTGATTAATAAAAAAATAACAGAAATTGAAAGTAGAAATTTTGGGCCAAATCCAAATAAACAAGTTAGAGAAGCAGACAGAAATGATCCGGACTTAAACTTTCATTCACTAACCTTAGCCGACACTAGTCACATGTGCAGCAAAATCGCAGCTAACTTGAAAAAAATAACAAAAAATACACACCAAATTATCGACTCAATGTCATTTTTAAAACAATCACCCTGGAAAATATTATTCTGCAACTAGGCTTAAACCCACTAAAACCCCTAAGTTAACACAAATAGTGTGTATTTATTTACTGTGATTGTGTACCGAAACTTATGTAGGACAACTTCTAAAATTTTGAAAAGTAAATAAACACATTACTGAATGTACACACTACAAAGAAGCTCTAGAAAACACTTATGGTACCGATCCGAACGATACACAATGTCGAAATTTCCTATTTAAATCCATTTAAAATGTTTAAAGTCGAATCTCACTAATTGGTACGAAAGGACTTCCTATGAAGGTATGTGTATAACACAACTTTTACCTACTTTTAACAAACAACAAAAATTCAGACAACAAAATATGCTCTGTGTTTGTATTACCAAACTTACTGATTTTTCAGCATTTGAATAGTAGGCCTTTAGTTTGGCAATTTCGAGGCCTACTATTGCCAAATTAAAACGATGTCATACCTGCGAAAATTCTGACTTGAAAATTATTTTACTTTCAACGCACATTCTGAAAATGATTTGAAAAAATCGAAAGCTTAATAAAAATGTAGTTTTTCTATAAAAATGTTTTATTCCTTTGTTCGACCCTTTTCAATGACAAGTTTCCATAGCAAAAGATATGGAAAATCGCCAAAAAGCCTGTTCTTTCGGCAGCCTTGAAATAACGAAAATAAGATCACCGCTAAAATGCAACATTGATTTTTTAAGATAAAGGATAAGATTTTTTAACACATTGTTGTTAATGACCGATAATTATTCTTGCATGTTTGCGCTAGTTTTGACATAACGACAGATTTTTTTTGTCTCTCTGACCGAGTAGGTCAGACCGGCACAAAACTTTTTGATTGAAAATTAAATTTTCTACTCTTACTTTCGGCGCGCAAATTAGTGTAGCCAGAAGGGACGATGTGGAAAGAAAGACAATTTCCGATCGGTTCAAGGGTCAAATCCCCACCCCTTCAATTTGGGTTGAAGAGAGTTGAGAGATACTAGGTATCTGATACTCGAAACAGTATATGAGGCTTCATAAGGTAAAACAGACCCTCATGAGGCAAAAATACTCTATACAGGAGGCGACAAATACTCCGACCATGACTTGATAATACTCATGACAAAGACTTTCTAACCGAAAGCTCTGTTGATAAGCATCAAAAAATGCCAGACAGCTTGATCGAGCAATCGCACTAAGTGAATGCGTAAGCGAAATCAGGTTCCAATGGATTTCATGGGCTTTCAAATATCCAAGGATATCTGGTAAATACCCAGTATCTGATACCATGTTTTTCGGAAAATAATTATTTGTCAGAATTTTGGTTTTCGTAAAAATTTACGTTGTTGAAAAAGGTTGATTACGAGTCTAGGCTGTTACAGGTTTTGATGTCACAGGTCTTGTTACAGGTCTGACGAAAAAGTTTTTGTCAGAAAACTAATTTTTATTATGATAAAATTTTGACGAAAAACGAAATTGCGACGAAAAAAAAATTCTGACATGCATTTAAAGAGTTCATGTTTTTTTTTGAAATATCTTGAAATTGCGAATGTTCTAAAGCATTTGAGAGTTTAAACAAGCTGAAATTTGGCTTATTTTAAAATTGCTGTCTTGTCATGAAAATTACAATTAAAATTTTACACCAGCTATGCCCATGGTTAGAATTTATACATGCATATTTAAATGTATTCACTCCTGCAATATCCACATAGTTATAGCCAATGGCTATTAGCCATTTCAAATTGCTTGCAGTTAGCTAGATTTTAAACCCACAACCTCCTTAAGACGAAGCTTATCAAGTTTTAGCGCATAATCAAATTGTGTTGTTTGCCCATTTTTGTTAGAAGAACGCAAATATTTTTAATAAAAGCCAGTTTCAGTCATAAAGTCTTCTTTCTACTCTGTACTAAACGAATTCTGCTGTATTTTTAATTAGTAATTGCTACTAACTGATATTCAGTCGTAAATTTCCTTGAAAAATCACCGTTGCATTTCGTGGTGACAACTTTTTCGCGTCGTTCAGCTTTTTAATTTCAGTTTTGAATTAAAAAAAAAATTAATAATTTTACCTTCACCAACAAAGTATGTCGTCAGAAAGTTGGATTGTAGCAATGACATAAATGGAATGAAAGTCACGGATGAAGTACAATGGTGGATTTCGAGTACGATAAGACCTTTTTGAAATCGATGGTCTCAGATTTCTTTCATTTTGTGCTCAGTGTGGCTGGAGTGGCTGGAGGCGTTGAAAGTTCGAAAAATCTAAAATCTATGCTCACTAGGAAAAATCTCCGCGTTATTATAATTTGACAAGTTGCTAGTGTTTTCAGAATCCTTGTGGGCTTTCCTAGGACAATTTTTCTCAATATTTTGTAATTCGACCCCAGGGTCTCACAGGAGGTGTAAGTTCAAATTTCGAGGGTACCAAATTTTGGACGTCGAAAATGTTTTAATTTGACCAAAATTTCAACAACATAGCAAATCGTCACCAGAAATCACGAAAATGACCCTAAAAATTGAAAAAAATATCCTCAAGTGACGCAAAAGAGAGCAAAATCGATAAATCACTAAAAAGTCTTCCGGAGCGAATTATGAGCACTTGATAAAAAGGTTCTATGAATTTAAAAATTTCGGATCTAGAGTAGTTTTTGACGCTTAAAATTTTGGTCGAAAATTTTCGACTCCGACCACTCGGTGGCGCTGCTTAAGGCCAATAAAAGGGGGTTTTATGTTTTTCATTTAATTTTGTTTAATAATGTGCCCCGAATCGACGAAGGCCGATATAAAGGGGTTTTATGTTATTTGTTTAATTTTGTGGTAAAATGAGCCCCAGATCGGCCGAAAGCCGATTTAAGACGATCTTATGTTTTTTATTCAATTTTGTTGTAAAATGAGCTCAAAATCGGCCGATGAAAAGGGATTTTATCTTTTTCATTTGATTTTGGTGTAAACTGAGCCCAAAATTAATTGAAAAACATAAAACCCCCTTTTATCGGCTTCCGGCCAATTTTAGGCTCATTTTACCACAAAATTGAATAAAAAACATAAAATCGTCTTGAATCGGCCTTCTACCGATCTCGAGCTCATTTTACCACGAAATTAAACAAATAACAGAAAATCCCCTTTTATCGGCCTTCGTCGATTTGGACCACTTCATTTAACAAAATTGAATGAAAAGCATAAAACCCCCTTTTATCGGCCTCCGGCCGATTTTGAGCTCATTTTACAACAAAATTGAATAAAAACATCAAATCCTCTCTTATCGGCCTTCGGCCGATTTGAGGCTTATTTTTCAACGAAATCCAATAAAAAACATAAAATCCTCTTTAATCGGCCTTCGGCTAATTAGGAGCTCAGTTTTTTTCAAAATTTCAATAATTGATATAAATATCCAACTTCAAACTTTTTAAATTACCCATTTTAAATGTTACTTTCGGTAAAACCGGAAGTGATGTTTTGATTAACTGAACGTAGGATTATGTGACTATTGAATCGCACAGAGACAATTTGTTAATTTTCCAATTCATTACAGCTTGGTTTACGGGGTCAAAAGTGACTTTTAAGGAACTTTATTTTTCGACCATCAGCGAAAAATAGGTTAAAATGAATCTCTTTTAAATTCGCTTTTAGATGACTGTCTTGATTTATTTTGAATGTTAGCCTTTCACATAAATGCTAAATTACACAATTTTGTAAAAATAAAATGGATAATTTTCGTCATTCTTAGTACCCTAACTACCCAATTTCTTATTTTTGAAAAATTATGAAAGTATGTTTTCTAGTCTTATTTAACCGTGCGGTTTAATTTTCGTTGTCAAAAATGACTTTTCAGCAACTTTATTTTTCAACCAATCAGCAATCAGAAAAAATTTCGAAATATTATTTGAAAAATAAGTAAAAATGAATATTCAGAAAATTTACTTCTTAATGGCCATCTTTTTTATTTCAAATGTTGACATTTCTTATAAATGCTTAATACCGTGGTGTTGTTAACACCACGAAATCATAAAACCGCATCTAGCATCACCTGTGGTCATCTGAGACCTATAGTTGCTAATACCGTTTACACAAAATCGATGCTTGCGCATCTTTTGAGTGCCCTAAATCATTGATTTGAAATAATTCGAGTTTTTGGGCACCTTCATTTTCGGTGCTACATCACGTGATTGTGGTCGTGTATACAATTTCAGATCTTAATTTAGAGCAAAATTTTACGTTTTACCCGAAAAAGTGAGTGAGCATTGCGAAATAAGATGAATATTTTGATTTTTGTGAAAAAACGAAAAAAAACGATTTTTGACCACCTTTAACAGCGCCACCGAGTGGTCGGAGTCGAAAAATTTTCGACCAAAATTTCAAGCGTCCAAAACTACTCTAGATCCGAAATTTTTAAATTCATAGGACTTTTTTATCAAGTGCTCATAATTCGCTCGGGAAGCCTTTTTAGTGATTTATCGATTTTGCTCTCTTGCGTCACTTGAAGAAATTTTTTTCATTTTTAGGGTCATTTTCGTGTTTTCTGGTGACGATTTGCTATGTTGTTGAATTTTTGGTCAAATTAAAACAGTTTCGACGTCCAAAATTTGATACCTTCGAAATTTGAACTTACACCTCCTGTGAGACCCTGGGGTCGAATTTCAAAATTTTGAGTAGAATTTCCTAGGAAAACCCACAAGGATTCTGAAAAAACTAACAGCTTGTCGAATTATAATCACGCGCAGATTTTTCCTGGTGAGCATACATTTTAGATTTTTCGAACTTTCAACGCCTCCAGCCACCTTGTGGTGAATTTAAAAAAAAATTCATCTCAAAATTGGTTTTCGCCTACGGTGTCACACTGAGCACAAAATGAAAAAAATCTGAGACCATCGATTTCAAAAAGGTCTTATCGTATTCGAAATCCACCAATCGACAAATGAATTTGCGAAGAATAAAATATAAAACGGAATTGACAATTCTATGCCAAAAACCATCATTTTCCAGTCCCAAAAGAAAACCATAAGAAATGGACATATCACTCCAACGAATAATAAACCGTATATCTGAAATTATTGAATTCAAAGATTTTATTTGAATGAATAAAATACGTCTTTTAGACGTTGAACAAACACGTGACTTATATCATATATCTATTACGGTACTTGCCGAGCCTTTTTAGCCACTTTTGTAGCCAAATTTCATATATAATTCGGCTTTTGAAAACGACTCATCCGATTGAGTTTTTAGATAGCTCAAACTAAGCACAAATATAAAGAGAAAAATAAATTAAGAAAAATGGTCCAAATCAGATTATTGCTTTCAATTTCCTTTAACAAAGACTGATAATTTCAGTAATCTTAAAAAAATGTTAAGTATTATTCACCAGATATTTTTGCTCAGTTTGAGCTATCTTAAAGGGGTATGCGACTCTGATTTGACATATTCTCGGTGAATTATATTGAAAACTAAGACCTTATGAGAAAAACCGAAAATACTCATTTGTAGATATATCAACAAAAATTGTTTTTGTTGATTACACTGATAGTTACGGTATCGCTAGAAGAAAACATTTTCGTAACTTCAAAATCTATCTCCTCCGAGACGATATATTCAAATAAGCTCAAATTTTCACAGAACACGTAACGATAGCATGCCGAAATTAAAGCACAAGCTTTCTTTGATCCGAAGTCTGACCAATTTTAGAACGGCGAATAATCGACGTTTTTCGGCATTCTCAAACTTTAAAATCTATCTCCTCCGAGAATAAATTTTCAAAATGACTCAAATTTTCACTGTGTATTCTTTAAGGGGGTGCCATAAACCCTGCAGACTGGACTCATTATAACTTACGAAAATAATAAGTCAGCATATGTTTTTATGCTTATTATAGTTAGCTGAACCGGATATAAATATGTTTCAGCTTGATAAATTATTTTTATCATTTTAGGAAAGATTTGAGTTCGTGTTTTTCATTTTTGAAAATCGTAAAAAATTTGAAAAAAAAATCAAAGAAATATGAAAAATTTTCCGTATTTTTCGGCCAAAATTTATTCAGTTTTTTATATTTCAATCTGTGACAAAAATGACTACTTTAAGCTTTTTTCAAAAACGCACTACATATTTCTGAACAGCCGTTTGAAAAAATCATAAAAATCTTTACTTTTCATCTTCCTGTCAAATTTTAATGAAAAATATTATGAAAAATTTTCCAGCCAAATCATTCAAAATTTTTAATTGTGTTTCGAAATTATCAATAAAAAATCAAGTAAGAAAAATTATTTTATTTTTTGTATCTATTAAATATTTGTATGTCAACTAATGAGTTCGTCGTTTCATTTCTAAACTAATCGATGAAATTTTTTAACACTCGGCTGTACACTCGATAAGTGCCATTTGGCACTAAATATTTAAAATTTTATGCTGGTCAAGAATTCCAATAAAATTGTGGGTGTAAATAGGCGCCATTTTCTTAGATAAGTAAGAACATTTTTTAAATATCAAAACGCAATTGAAGGTCAATTTTTATCTCAAAAAAGTTTGTTTTTCTCTACTTTTTGCCATTTTTGACACATTTTTTCATGGAAAAAAACTTTCATATCAAGGAAATTTTTTTAATTAGCAACATAAAAACAAGACTTATTCAGCGCATTACACCCGACAATGTCTGAAGTTTATTTAACATCGTCTTCAAAAAAATTCTATGGTCGGGGTTAAGTTTTGGAAGAACTGGAGTTCCTCAACAAAAAGTGAATTTTTTAGTACAGGGTTGTAATGTTTTTCCTTCTTTTTTCCAAAATTGGATCACGTTGATTCTCGACTTTTGATTGGTTGAATCTGAGAAAGACGTAGGTTTTTGCCGAAATAAACCATTCACATTAGCGTTCTCATCGCTATCTAATTTGGAAAAAAGAAGGGAAAATCTTACACCTGTATTTTCACAGATAAGTCCAGTTATGTTAAGAAATTTAAAATATAATCTTTTATAATCTTTGCGAAAAAGAAATTAAAATATAAATCACAGATTATTTTTGACCAATTACAAACCAATAGGTACAGTATCGCAACAATGGTGACAATTTTCAAAAACTTCAAAATCTATCTCCTCTCAGACGGTATAATCAAATTGAGCTAAAATTTCTACAGATCACGTAAACGGTAGTAATATAAATTTTAATGGAGAGCTTTTTTTGGTCCGGCGACTGAACCATTCTAGAACGCCAAATAACCGACGATTTTTACAAATTTCAGACTTCAAAATCTATCTCCTCCGTGGATATGTTTGCAAAATGGCTCAAATTTCCTAAAGTAATTCCTCAGAAATAATGCAAGAGATAATGGAGAGCTTTTTTTTGCAATTTCGAGCTAAAACTCGAAATATGATTTTTTTCGTCATTTTCCAAAAATTTCCGAAAAAAAAGTAGCTTCGATTTTTTCGAAGTAGGCTCAAAAGAAAAGCCAGTGAAACACTGATGAGAAAGTTGGCTTAACGTCAATTCGATATTATGAAGTTTTAGTGGTAAAAAATTCGAGAAACGTTATTTTTTAACTTCATCTTCTTAAAAAAATACTTGAAAAAAATCGAAAAAAATGCAAAATTTTTTTTTGATGATTGGTTCTTAGTACACTTAATTATACCCCGTATCAATTTGGAAGCATTTTAATGCCTCGTAAGGCCTTATTTAATCAGACAGATATTACCCCTTAAAGCATTATAAGTTAAAGCACAAGCTCATTTGAAATTTTTGTTGATTATAATTCATAAAGCGAAAAAGAGAGTGGAAGCAACACTTCAATTATTTTTAATTTTATGTTTTTGGACATACAGAGAAATCTTGATGGTGGATTAACATCAAACTTGGCCATCTTTTACAGAAAATCAAGGATAATTCTCATGTCAAAAATTCTCAAATTTATGACGGTTTCAAGGTCAGCGAAAAATCAATTAGTGTTGGCTGAATGTGCCTCGGGGCTTAATGTTTTGTATACACCATTGCGTTACTTATTTCAAACCTAACTTGATTCCGTGATGCGCTTACACTTTGCCACGCTAGCTCACCATTGGACGCTTGCGAAACAATTTCCTTTGCTTTTCAATACAACTCGAGCTTACTCCTCGACAATGTGGACAAATTCGACAAATGGAGAAAAAATTGAAAGAATAATTATAGGCTAACATATGAGTATTTTCGGCAGTAGCGGTCCGGATGTCCGATAGTTTTTTTTTTGGCATTAAACTTGGCCAACATGTATATTACGGCCGATGTATGTTTGTATAAATGTTTTAAAGGACGCAAAAATCATCAGGTCAAACTGAGCAATTATGGCTTCTAGACAACATTTTTGTATATAGTCGAAAGGTTTTAATTGTTTTATCGGACGCTTCGGATCGTTGTGGTTGGAAGTATTTGTTTGTGGTTTTTTGATCACTTTTATTTCTAAATCTTGTTATTGCCTGAATATTTGTTCTAACGTTCTTTAAGTTCAAAATTTTCTTTTT
Organism: Oikopleura vanhoeffeni; assembly: GCA_004367855.1. Taxonomy (NCBI): domain Eukaryota; kingdom Metazoa; phylum Chordata; class Appendicularia; order Copelata; family Oikopleuridae; genus Oikopleura; species Oikopleura vanhoeffeni. The sequence goes on along the minus strand of SCLH01000546.1, from coordinate 227,754 downwards.
TGGATGGTAAAAACTTCAAAATTAAGAGTTTTTAGCATTTTTGCTTGATAAAATAAACGTCTAATTTGTCATCACACTTAACCAGTCTCATTCTGATCATCAGAGAAGTGGTACGCATTTTATGACGACATTTGATTTACCTTGCACCAACGCACTTTTCAAAATACAATATGACCCATATCGAAACATCCGTGAAAAATCGTAATTTACAACTCGTAAAATATTTTTAAACGATTCTCACATCTGCAATATTTGGTTCCAATGTGAATTTGAAAAAAACTTTTAATTTGAGTTTAACTCAGGCTTGTAATGGGGATAGGAATAAGATCAAAGGATAGGATATAGGATGTTTCCCTTTACAGGCCTGGTATAACTGTTGAAATCCAAAAATTTATTTCATTCACTGAACACTTTATGTTTTGGCCCTAACCAAGTCCTCGATGGCAATCAACTTACTGTTAGCTATAGTAAACTTAAACTATACGTCTAATCAGTCACATGAATTCGAAATATGATTTTTTTGGTCAATTTCCAAAAAAATGTCACGTGATGAGACTGAAAATTTGACTTAAATCAAACTGACGATTTACTGGTCAAAAAATGTTCTTACGGCATGCCGCGGCATATGATATGCCGCATATCCGAATTGTGAACCTAGACGCGTCAAATAAGCGAATTATGTTTTAAGGGGTTGATGATTAGTGTGTCACCTGTCGATTTGACTTTTTTTTAATTCATAAAAACTAAAAAATTGATAAGCTTTCGATATATCAGATCATTTTCAAATCAGAATAAAGATTATGAGAAATTATTCTCGCAGGTTAACAAAAAGTAATTTTCACGCTTTATCGATTTGACCGAGAAAAAAGTTGAGAATTACAAAAAATTTGTATTAAACTTTTTCATAGCCCCCTCAGTCTCTATATGGATTACCCGCCCTCAGAGTACAAATCCTAAATATTTGAATGATACGAACAACGCAAGATATAAGCACCCAATCAAAACCCTTGATTGCGGACTAGGCCGATTTCATTCAGTTTTCGCATTTTTCAAATATTTAGGATTTGTACTCTGAGGGCGGGTGATCCATATAAGCATCGACAGGTGACACCCTAGTGGTGATAGTAATTTTTGAGATTTCAGAGGCTTCGTACGGTTAAACAAATGTAGACTGGACATTTTTGAAACATCTCGCGATTCCATTAGACAGTTGAATACCACTCCCATCAACCACCTGGTTAACCAGGGTTAAACACGAGTCCCTCAGCTTTTTTCAAAGAAACAAAGATCCTAGAGCTTATATCGGAAGTTTTGAGATTTGGTGAGAATCCAGAAAATTCTCTGAATTTTTGTAAATTAGTTCTGTTTTTTCCGATTTTTGCCTCAGGAGTCAGCAATCTGGTTGAATGTGCCGAAAAAGGGTGTTTTCGACGTTTTGATACAAGGCTTTTTCTGTGGAAATGCAAGAAACGTCATTTTCGGAATGTAACAAGCCCTTGAGGTGATGAACATCGAATCGGTCGTATGTTTTTGAATTTCCGCCTCATTGGCTGTAAATTGACAAAAAAGTGCACGAAATCGACAATTTTGAATATGAAAGTAAGAATTAGAAAATTTAAATTTACTTAAAAAATTCATTGGGTACGGTTTGCTGGAAACAAATTTAGCAACTATGGTCTGATTTTGAACAGAAACGGTGCTGGAGATCAAAAAATAATTTTGATGTTAAACTTTAATTTTTTTCTAGAATCCGCTGTGTTCAAAATCAGACCATAGTTGCTAATATATTTTCCAGCAAACCGTACCGAACAAATCTTTTGGAGGCATTTAAATTTTCTAATTCTCACTTTCATATTCAAAATTGTCGATTTCGCGCACTTTTTTGTCGATTTACAGCCAATGAGGCGGAAATTCAATAAAAAACCACCGATTCGATGTTTCACCTCTTGAGCTTGTTACATTCCGAAATGACGTTTCTTGCATTTCCACAGAAAGCCTTGTATCAAAACGTCAAAAAACACCTTTTTTCGGCACATTCAACCATATTGCTGACCCCTGAGGCAAAAATCTAAAAAAACAGAACCGATTCACTAAAATTCAGACAATTTTCCGGATTCTCACGAAATCTCAAAACTTTCCAATATATAACTTATATCATATAAGCTCTAGGATAAAGTTCAATAATTTAGAATTTTTAGATTATTTCGATTGTTTTGTATTTTTAAAACATATACAATCGATTTGGGGCGTTTTAATAATATAATACAGGAAAAAAAATCAGAGTCGCACGACTGTCGCATACCTCCTTTTATCTTAATCGGATAGGTCGTTTTCATTTCTAGATCGCTGGATTTGTAAGGAAAGCTTATTATTACTCAAATGCCAGTGTCGCAATATAGAATTTTGTTAGTGCTTGATCAACAGTAATGCTAGTTGATTAGCGTGGAATTAATCGTTCGTTTTTTGAACAGAAAAATACGGTCGTGATGGTTCTCACTAGTGTGTCACCGGTCGATTTCACCCAGAAAAAAGTTGGGAATTAATTTTTTTTTTGTATCCAACTTGTTCCTTAGTTAATTCTAAGCAAAAAATGGGCTTATGACTTTTCGGAATTTTAACTCCCTGATGTCCAAAATGACCAAAATAGAAACCGGCCCCTAGGAAACCAGCTGTAAAACCGGAAGTTATGGCTGAAAAATAAATTCAAAAAATTGGCTCCTTTTCGGTTTTTTATAAGGACAAATTTTCAGTTTTAGATGATGAGTCATATATATTCGCGTGAAACCGGAAGTTGTCGATGATTTTTTTTGGGAGAGCACGATTTTTGAAGACAAGGTCGTAATGAAGCAGTATGCCATTTTTCAGAAGATTGTTCTTCACTTTTTTGGTCATTTCTGAAAGGATTTGTCCCTTTAGTGACCGGAAATCGTCAAGGATATTTTCATGAACACGGCCAAATACACTAGACTTCTCTCAAAGAACTACCAATGGCAAGTTTCAGAAATATCTATATCGATTTAGGCTGTCGGGGCTTCATGTCAAATTTGAAAAATGCTATGTTTGACATTTTTTTTAACAATGATGAAATTATTCTGCCGTTTTGGACCGGAAAACCAGGTCCCAAAGAACCACCGTGTCAATTTATAATGAATTCCAAATACATTAGGGCCAAACATTCAGTGTAAAATTGAAACAAGGGTATTCTTTTAAATTTATTACAGTAGAGTTCGTTTAAACGGACAGGTAGTTAGGACGGATTTGGTGTGAAAATTTTTAATAATCCTCATAGTCTTTATATTAGCCTCGACCGGTGACACCCTAGTTCTCACAGTATAATTTAATCAAAAAAATATTTAATTTTTTTCTGACATGATGACCTCCAATTTTCTTGACGTGATTTGAGTATTTTTGTTTGAAAAAGGAACTTTTATCCCAAAGTTATAACTCAAGTATCACGTGATTTTTTAAGCTATGCTGTGATAGAAAATAAGTCTTAGAATTGTTCAAGGATTTTTCAGATGTTATCGATGTGGTATGAGTACTTTTTCAAGAAAAATAGAACTGAGATACGGTATTTCAAAAAAATTCTCAAATTACTGCAAAAAAATTTGAGGAGAAACTTCAAAAGTTTTTAAGACTTTTTTCTATTTACATTTTGTGATTTCGGAATGATTTAATTTATCATTCTAATATCTCACTTACTGTTGGTACTAATTTGACTTTCTTATATCGATCCAGAACTGCGATGATTAAAGGTCCAACATTTGCAGATTGTAAAATTATCGACATTTTTGATGGTAAGGTCCATCCTTCAGGGAGTACAGAAACGAGTAGTGGCAATTCAACCCAAACACTATTGATTGCTGAAAATAAAGTTCAAAATTTTTAGGAAAAATTCTTGGGCCGATTTTGAGAAAACATGTCTCGAAATATTTCGCTGGTCGTCCCGATAGTTTAAGGTCATGGTAAAAGTTGGCTATAAATTATGAAAGTAAAGTTCAAACTATTTTCACTCTAGTAGACTAGAGAAGTGAATCGAGAATGGTCAAATTTTTGCGATTTCACAGGGGGATTTTTGCTCTCTTGCGACCTTTTAGTACATAATTGACTCATAGTTGCTATTATTCTCATGAAAAAGTCGACCCTTCCAATTCTTGTGAGTGAAATTGACGGTAATTTGATATACGATACACGATACAGTCCCTACCTCCTTAACCCGTGTGAGCACAGCACCTTTATAAAGGTGTTTGCATATTTAAAATCATCTAAAATATGCAAAAAAA
>SCLH01000546.1:209462-220570 GCA_004367855.1 Oikopleura vanhoeffeni | reverse complement strand
TCGAATTGTGAACTAGAACGCGTCAATAGCGAATTTGTTTTAAGGGGTTATGATTTAGTGTGTCACCTGTCGATTGATTTTTTTCTAATTCATAAAACTAAAATTGATAAGCTCGATATATCAGATCATTTCAAATCAGATAAAGATTATGGATTATTTCTCGCAGGTAACAAAAGTAATTTTCACGCCTTTATCGATTTGACCGAGAAAAGTTGAGAATTACAAAAAAATTGTATTAACTTTTTCATTAGCCCCCTCAGTCTCTATATGGATTACCCCGCCCTCAGAGTACAAATCCTAAATATTTGAATGATCGAACAACGCAAGATATAACACCAATCCAAAACCTGATTGCGGACTAGGCCGATTTCATTCAGTTTTCGCATTTTTCAAATATTTAGGATTCTTTACTCTGGGCGGGCTGATCCAATCTAAGCATCGACAGGTGCACCCTAGTGGTGTAGTTTTATAACAATTATTCTGCTTTTTTTATATTATTTATTTTCTTTACTAGTCTTATCTATCACCATTTGTACATTTCTTAATTTATTGTCTATTCCTTGCCCTTATGAGATTTCAGATTATATTAGATTGTACGGTTAACTATGTAGCTGGACATTTTTGAAACATCTCGCGTTTTTTCCATTAGAAGTTGGAATACATCATCATACCATCTGTTTAGACCAGGGTTAAACACGAGTCCCTCAGCTTTTTTCAAAGAAACAAAGATCCTGAGCTCTATTATCGGAAGTTTTTATGATTTGGTAGGAGAATCCAGAAAAATTCTCTGATTTTTGATAAATTAAGTTAAAATCATGTTTGTTCCGATTTTGGCTCGGAGTCATCAAACGTGCGTTTGAATGTGCCGAAAAAGGGTGGTTTCGACGTTTTGATACAAGCTGTTTCTGCTGGAAATGCAAGAAACGTCATTTTCGGAATGCTAACAAGCCCTTGAGGTGATGAACAATCGAATCGGTTCGATATGTTATTGAATCCGCTCATTGGCTGTAATTGACAAAAAGTGCACGAAAATTCGACATTTTGATACTGAAAGTAAGAATTAGAAAATTTATTTCTGAAAATCTTGGTTACGGTTGCTGGAAACAAGTTAGAACAATGGTCTGATTTTGACAGAAAGGTGCTGGAGATCAAAATAATTTTGATGTTAAACTTTAATTTTTTCATAGATCGCTGTGTTCAAATCAGACATAGTAGTGTATTATTTTTCCAGCCAAACGACCGAACCAATCTTTTGGAGCATTTAATTTTTAATTCTCACTTTCATATCTCAAATCTGTCGATTTCGCGCACTTTTTGCGAATTACAGCCAATGAGCGGAAATTCAATAAAAACCACCGATTCGATGTTTCACCTCGTTGAGTTGTTACATTCGAAATGACTTTCTTGCATTCAGGAAACTGTATCGAAAACGTCAAAAAACCTTTTTTCGCACATTCAACATATTGCTGACCCTGAGGAAAAAATCTTAAAAAACAGGACCGTATCACTAAAATCAGCAATTTCCGGATTCTCACGAAATCTCAAACTTTCCATATTATCACTTATATTTAGCCGTAGGATGAAGTTCAAATAATTTAGAATTTTTAGATTATTTCGATATGTTTGTATGTTTAAAACATACAATCGATTTGGCGCGTATTATAATTATAATACACGAAAAAAATCAGAGTCGCACGACTGTCGCAATACCTCCTTTTATCTTATCGATAGTTGTTTCTCATTTCTAGATCGCTGGTTGTAAGGAAGCTTATTATTACTCAAATGCCAGTGTCGCAATATAGAATTTGTTAGTGCTTGATCAAGATAGTAGTTGATTAGCGTGAAATATCTGCTTCGTTTTTTACAGAAAATACGTCGTGATGGTTTCTCACTAGTGTGTCAGCCGCGTCCCCCCGAAATTTCCCCACCGCAGAAAAAAGTGGGAATTTAATTTTTTTTGTTCCAACTTGTGTCCTTAGTTAATTCTAAGTCATAAAAATGGGCTATGACTTTTCCGAATTTAACTCCTGTGTCCAAAATGACCAAGAATAAACCGCCCTAGGAAACCAGCTGTAAACGGCGAGCTTATGGCTGAAAAATAAATTCAAATTGGGCCTCGACTTTGTTTCATAAGGACAAATTTCATTTTAGATGATGATATATATATTCGCGTGAACCGGAATTGTCGATGATTTTTTTGGAAGGCTACGATTTTGAAGACAACGTCGTAATGAAGCAGTTATTGCCATTTTCAGAAGATTGGTTTCTTTCACTTTTTTTGGTCATTCTGAAAGGATTTTGCCCATTAGTGACCGGAAACGTCAAGGATATTTTCGATGAACACGCGCATACAAGACTTCTCTCAAGAACTACCATGAGCAAGTTCAGAATAATTATATGATTAGGCTGTCGGGGCTTCATGTCAATTGAAAAAATGCTATGTTTGACATTTTTTTTAACAATGATCGAAATTTATCTGCTTTTGGACCGGAAAACCAGGTCCAAGAACCACCGTGTCAAATTTTAATGATTCCAAATACATTAGGCCAAACATTCAGTGTAATATTGAAACAAGGGTATTCTTTTAAATTTTTACAGGTACGAGTTCGTTTAAACGGAGCAGTTAGTCTTAGGACGGATTTGGTGTGAAATTTTTAATAATCCTCATATCTTTATATATAGCTCTGACCCGGTGACACACGCTAGGTTCTCGACAGTATATTTAATCAAGAAAATAATTTATTTTTTTCTGACATGATGACTCCAATTTTTGGACGTGATTTGAGTATTTGTTTGAAAAAAGGAACTTTTATCCCAAAGTTTATAACCAAGTATCACGTGATTTTTTAGTAGCTGTGATAGAAAATATAGTCTTAGAATTGTTCAAGGATTTTTCAGATGTATCGATGTGGTATGAGTACTTTTCAAGAAAATAGAACTGAGATACGGTATTTCAAAAAATTTTCTCAAATTACTGCAAAAAAATTTGAGGAGAACTTCAAAGTTTTTAAGACTTTTTTCTATTTACATTTGTGATCGGAATGAATTTAATTATCATTCAATATCTCACTTACTTTGGTACTAATTTGACTTCTTATATCGATCCAGACTGCGATGATTAGGTCCAACATTTGCAGATTGTAAATTATCGACATTTTGATGGAAGTCCATCCTTCGGAGTACAGAAACGAGTAGTGGCAATTCAACCAAACACTATTGATTGCTGAAATAAATTCAAAATTTTTAGGAAAAATCTTGGCCGATTTTGAGAAACATTCTCGAAATATTCGCTGGTCGCCGATAGTTTAAGTCATGTAAAGTTGCTATAAATTATGAAAGTAAAGTTCAAACTATTTCACTCTAGTAGACTAGAGAGTGAATCGAGAATGGTCAAATTTTTGCGATTTACAGGGGGATTTTGCTCTCTTGCGACCTTTTAGTACATAATGACTATAGTTGCTATTATTCTCATGAAAAAGTCGACCCTTCCATTCTTGTGAGTGAATTGACGGTAATTTGATATACGATACACGATACAGTCCTACTCCTTAACCGTGTGAGACACGCAACTTTATAAGGTGTTTGCATATTTAAAATCATCTAAATATGCAAAAAAAAATCGTAGAATTGTCTCCTTCGAATACATTATGAGAATTTTGCAAGGATGTCAAAAAAATGATTATTTTTTTTTTGGAAATTTAGTTCAAATTTTGCGGAGGGTTGATTTTTGAGATTTTTTCCAATCTTTTACCTCTAAAAAATTAAATGCGACCTATTGCGTCAATTAGATTTAAAAAAAGCCAATTTTAGGAAAGTGTCTTGTCCATGCTTGACACTCAAACAAGATTAATATACAGAACAGATAGTTTTTTCAGAAGTGATATTTTAAAATTTTCGATTTTAAGTATTTCCGAAAATATTTTAATTATAAAATTAAATTCGAGCAATTAAATATTGTCCACAGAGTCACTTGAATTGATATATCGATCCCAGAAATAATATCAGAAGTGTACTAATCTGCTTTATAGGGAAATAACCATTTTATGAAAAATTGTGATTTTTCATCAAATTTTAAACCTGTAATGGTTACCTATTTATAATAATTTGATTGATTATACTATACCAAATCATCAGAAAAAACGATGAACATAGGTCAGATCCTTTGTTTCATCTCGATTCATAAAAAATAATTTGTAACCCACTGTGAGCTGTATCACGTGATATGCTGTACCTTGCTCTTATCAGTAAATTTTCTAAAACTATAAAATCAAAATTCTAGATATTCAAATGTCGGATGCAAAAAAATATCGTTAACTTTCTTATGCAAAAAAAATGAAACTCTAAACTACCTGGGCTTTCTGTAATACGCGCTTGAAAAAAGCCTTTATAAAGGCTTCAGTGTCTTGCGCGAACTTTTTTTTCTTGCTCACACGGTGAAAGTAGTCTCCTTAATCTTAGATTTTAGAAGAAAGTCTGTACCCAGACTTGATTTCAGCATCTAGCTACCATTCTAAAATCGAGCCATATAAGCAAAGTTTCATTATTAACTTATATATTTTATATATTCTATTCAATTCAGCCAATTTGCTATAACAATTGAAATAAAAAAAATTTTTACGCATTAAAAAGACATTTAATGGGATAAAATAAAAAGTGCGAAAATTACTCCTATGAACACAAAAGTGTCTATAAATATGAATTTAAACGTTTATTTATTTTAAACTAGTCATATATTAACTTCAAATGATTCGCTTCCTCTGTTTAAATTAATTCTATTGTTTTTTACAAATTTTTTAGTAAATGACTCTTAAATTGTTGTGGAATATTTTATTTCTCGTTTCAAGTTCATTGTATAACTTGAAGTACCACTAAAATAATCGGAAGTGTCTCATGAAATATTAGCAACTATGGTTAATTATGTACTTAAAAGTCATAGAGAGCAAAAATGGTCAGATTTCACAGGGGGATTTTGCTCTTGGCGCACTTCAGTACATAGTTGACCATAGTTCTGATATTTCACCAAAAAGTCGACCCTTCCGATTGAGGTACTTACATGGTCTCTAAGATGAACTTTCAAATTGAACGAATTTGATATACGATTACACCATATACGGTAATTTTGAAAAAGTACCAAATTACGACAAAACATTTGTTGATGACTTCAAACGTTTTTAAGACTTTTTTCTCATTACACCAAGTCTATAGAATCACGTGACGAAATAATCCAAAAATATGGTTTGGAATTGTCATATATAAATTCTTATTTCTTGGAAATAATGATCCGTGACTTTTTTGGAAAATACATTATGTAAAACTCTTGAAATTAGTGTTTTATTTGCCCACAGATTTTTTTTGGGCCGTAATTATGTACTTTTTGTTTACTTGAACCAAAATTTATTTTTAATTGAAGGTCACGTGATCGTTTTTGGACTTTGGTGTAATGGAAAATTTTTTTAAAAACTCTTAAGAACATCTTCATGTTTTCAAAGAAAATTTACTATTCGGCCAACCCTTATTCCTTGATATACGGTCACGTGTAATTTTTGAGCTTGTGTACTGGAAAAAAGTCTCAGATTTTTCTTCTGATCACGATTAATGGTTTATTTGGTAATTTAAAATTTTTACAGAAAATAAGTACTGTGATACAGTACAAATCTTCAAAAAAAAAAATTGCACAAACGTCATTTTGTTTTAAGTTTATTTATACTTTTTAAACTGTATTGTTATTAATGATTAAGTGCTGTAAAATGCGATTAAATGGTGAATGTCTAGCTGATGGCCGGAATCAAGTCTACGAGTTAAGCGCGCTTAATCCCCTTTGATCCTTAAGCGACAATTTTCCGTAAAAATTTGTCTCTTAAAGCGCATTTGATAAATTTCGAAAAATTTATCTCTTATTTTTGCTGATTCTCATCAGAATAAACTCGATATATCAAATAACCGCTTGATATCGAGTTTCGCGCCTCAACTGATGTATTGCTTAGTTGGTGTCCTCAGGCGGTAAGGCAGTAAACCGCTATAATGTTCTAAATCGGCTATCAAAATTAGCTAACTGTGAAATCGGCTATTTATATAACTTATATTCAAAATGAGTTTACTTTTAACAAAGCGATTTATTTGTCAAATCTTTTAGTGAACGGTAGCGATTTAATCATTTTCGATTGAATTATTTTGGTAGTCGATTTACATTAAAAAATAACCGATTTACTATTTTTAAAGTTATTAGCCAACAAAAACCAATTTTTCGGCTACAATTTTCGGTCACCGTAGCCGATTTACTATTTAGCCAATTAACTATTTAGCCGATTTACTATTTTAGCTGATTTTACTATTTAGCTGTTTCTATCTTACCGTTCAGGAATTTCTTTAATCGGTTAAAACCAGCTCTTTTGATATTTATCATTAAATCGAAAAATGAAATACGCTAAACGAAATGTTTTGAAAACAAAAGAAATATATGATCATCTTTCTGTATTTCTTTGATTGAAACTCAGAGTTATATGTATTTGAGATTTATTTAATGATTACTGTATATTCATACTATTGGTATCTGATATTTATTGCAATTCTTCCACAAATAAACTAAATTTTATTTATTTAGCCTAATATTTCAAACTGATAAAATTTTTTGAAAGTTTTAACTGAAATTAAGATATCCCGGCCCCTAATTTGAATATTCTCGATGAATATATCAACCAAACAGGGCTTCAATGATATTATTCAGATTAGCCACTTTGTAGAACTAGCCTTCAACTTGCAAAATTTATTTTAGAATATGTAAAAACCGGTCAAAAAGGTTTAATTTCAAAATTTAGTCAAATTTTTGCAAAAGCTAGCTCTAAACAAACAGAAACTTTTAGTAGCGTTTTTGTCAAATCTCGACCCCGAACAAAAAATATGAAGTTTTCAAGGTCACGTGAAAAAATTTCCGAAAAAAAATGTGCTTCGATTTTTTCGAAAGTAGACTCAAAAACAAGCTGAGGAAACACTGAAGAGAAAGTTGGCTTACGTCAACCCGATATTTTGAAGTTTTAGTGGTCAAATTGACACAAACGTTATTTTTCAACATAATTTTGAGAAAAATACTTAAAAAAAAATCCAAAAAACGCAAAATTTTCGAAAAATTTTTTGTTGTCATTTGGTTTGTTTTATGCGTTCAAAAAATAAACAATTGATTTGATGCATTTTTATGACATATTAACTGCAAAATATGTAGGAACCGGGATACCCTTACGCATCGAAGCAATCGCTTCAGATACATTTACTCGAAAGGATCTGATAGCAAATTTTCTTCTGATTATAAAACTTTTGAAAAAATTCATAAAAAAGTGGTTCTCACTGGAAAAAAGGCTCCAACTCCTTAGAGCGCCTTCAATCTCCTGTGAGTCATAGGCTATGACTCCTTAAAGCGACAGATTTTAACAACTTAAAATGCGCTTTAACCTTCCGAAGCATATAAAAAAATTCCGCCAAGGAATAAAAGCATTTTAGAAGGCTATTTTTTTAGCGTTGTTAACAGAAAACTCTTATAAGATCAAGCAGCTTGATTCAAGCTTCAATTTTTCCTGAATGATCAAGTTGAAGAGTTAAACTTTTGAAAAAAATATATTATATATTGTAGAAATTTTATGTTTAATTCTAGAAAAAAACGTTTGAAAAGCAAGGTTATTTAAACCACGTGATACTTCGTCATGATAGGCTCCAAGAAATGTATGTTCATCTTCATAACTGCGCAGTGCTTTATCCATACTGAAATCGAAATTGGATATTTTGAAATTTGACTCCCAAAAAAAATATTTCTGCTCCAGATATGTCTAGTAAGCTAATTGTTTTTGCAAATTGTACTCAAAACACTTTCCTAAATACTGGTTAAATTGAAATCATAATTTCAAATTTTGATCAAAAAGTATTTTTTTTCGAAAATAAAAGTTAAGCAAAAAATGGCTTTTCAATCAACTCGTGATAAAATTTGAACCAAGTATCCGAAAAAATTTTAGAAAATATTTTCAGATTCACATTGTTGAATGTTACAATGTATNTAAAGGAGAAGTTTCTGCGATCATTTTTTCCATCATTTTTGGCTGATTTAAAGTGACTTTAGCCTTTCAAAAGGCTATATGCCTCGGAGAGTTAAGGAGGTAGGGACTGTATACGGTAATTTGAAAAAGTACTCAAATTACGTCAAAAAAATTTGTTGATAAAATTCAAACTTTTTAAGACTTTATTCTCATTACAGCGAAGTCCGAATAAAATCACGTGACAAAATAATCGAAAAATAAGGTTTGGAAAATGTCATGAATTCATCCTTGTTTCTTACAAAATAAGATTACGTGACGTTTTTGGAAAATGCCGTTATGTTCAAAATTTTTAGATTATGTGTTTATTTGCCCTAACAAATTTTCGGCGTAATTTGAGTACTTTGCTGATCACGACCAAAGGTTTTATTTGGTGATTCCAAACATTTTTGCAATAAATAAGTAGTTTATGGCCTGTATTTCTATTTTTGAATCAATTATTTTACACTATTTTATGCCCAATAGTAAGTTTGGGGAGCCGAAGTCTCCAAAAACTTACTATTGGAGATAAATAGTAGATTTGTAGTCAACTTGACATCTTATTGGTCCATGAGCGATGTTCAAACTTCTCTTCATTAAAATTGTAGGTTTTAGGATAGTAGGTTAAAAGTAACTCATGATAGTGTAGTGATATTTGATAAAACCTCATAATAACGCATCAGGTAGGTAGTCTCGTGCCTTTTTAGATGATCAATGATGATTCATCATTAGCGCAAACGAGAAGCTTAGACACGTGCCCTCAGGAAGCAACCTTCAATTGTTTTCTGTTCTGAATCAGAAATTCTGACCATAAACAATCCCACCCAATTCCAATTTTTTAAACAAACTGGCCCTCCATAGCAAAACAAAACTATTGATCAATTTCTATCACCTAAGCAACGCTTTGAAACCCAAGTGCCAGTGGAAAATGCAGCTGACTTTCACACAATCCCTTAGGGATTATAGTATGACGATTTGAAATAAGAAATTTCAAAACTCAAAATGTATCGATGTTTTTAACCTATCTTGTAGAGAATTTTTTCTGGTCATTTTAAGACGTAGGATTTTTTTTATGAAAAATTTCAAAAAAAATCGATTTTAGGGTATCCCGGTCCCTAAATTGACATATTCTCGATAAAATATTAGCGAAACACGGCTTCAAGGATTATTTCAGATTAGCCATTGAGAACTCAGCCTTCAATTGCAAAAAAAATTTGTCAAACTTTTGTATGACCACACTCTTCAACATAAACGCACAAGAGCACCTAAGCCAAAACCGAAATTCCTACTCCTCTGAGTTATATTTTGAAATAAACCTAAATTTAACATAACCTGTATAATTAGTGAACAAAACTTGTCGAGAGCTTTTGTCGATAAGTGCTATATTTTACTTCTAGAATACGTAAAAAACCGGTCAAAATACGGTTTTGGATCTTTTCATCGGAAATTCCTCTACTCCTCCTCTAGGTTAAATTTCAAAATTTACTCAAATTTTGCAAAAGCTAGCTCTAAACAAACAGAAACTTTGTAGGAGCGTTTTGTCAATTTCGACCCAAAACAAAAATATGAATTTTAAGGTCACGTGAAAAATTTCCGAAAAAATGTGCTTCGAATTTTTTCGAAAGTAGGCTCAAAAGAAAGCTGAGAAACACTGAAGAGAAAGTTGGCTTACGTCAACCCGATATGTGAAGTTTTAGTAGTCAAATTGACACAAACGTTATTTTAAACATAATTTGAAGAAAAATACTTAGAAAAAAAATCGAAAAACGCAAAATTTTCGAAAATTTTTTGTTGTCATTGGGTTGTTTTATGCGTTCAAACATAAACAATTGATTTGGTGCATTTTATGACATAATAACTGCAGAAATGTAGGAACCGGGATACCTTAAGGTCAATTTTTCGTGATTTTACAGGTAAATGTGATCCAGTCTGCGAAGCGTATGAAGTGCTAGAAGGACGATTTTTTGGCCAGTGAAAATAAAGCGTTTTTCGGCTACGTTTTAAATTAAGGGTCGGCGACCAATATTTGACCTCTAATGACCGTCAAAGTTCAAGGTCAATCTCAAGTACATCGTATAGACTTGTAAGTACCCCAAAAGAATCGAGAAGGTCGCTTCTAATGAACGTATTAGGAACTATGGGTAATAATGTACTGAGAGGTCGCTAGAGAGCAAAACTGGTCAACACCCAAGGTCAACCTCAAGTTCATCGTATAGACTTGTAAGTACCCCAAAAGAATCGGAAGGGTCGACTTTCTAATAAACGTATTAGGAACTATGGGTCAATAATGTATTGAAAGGTCGCTAGAGAGCAAAAACTTTTTTTGCTCTCTAGTTTTTGCTCTCTAGCTACCTTTCAGTACATTTATTGACCCATAGTTTGCTAATACGTTTATCAGAAAGTCGACCCTTCCGATTATTTGAGGGTACTGACAAGTCTATCCGATGAACTTGAGGTTGACCTTGGGTGTTGACCAGTTTTTGCTCTCTAGCGACCTCTCAGTACATTATTACCCATAGTTCTAATGACGTTCATTAGAAGGTCGACCTTTCCGATTCTTTTGGGGGTACTTACAAGTCTATACGATGAACTTGAGATTGACCTTGAACTTTGACCGTTCATTAGAGGTCAAATATGTTCGCCGACCCTCAATTAAAAAACGGGTAGCCGAAAAACGTTAATTTTCACTAGCCAAAATCAGCCTTCTGGCACTTCATAGACGGCTCGCTAGAAATGGATCACATTTACTGTAAAATCACGAAAAATTGACCTTAAATGATTTTTTTTTGAAAATTTTTCATAAAAAAAAAAATCCTAAGTCTTAAATGCCAAAAAAAATTCTCTACAAGATAGGTTAAAAACATCGATACCCATTTTTGAGTTTTGAAATTTCTATTTCAAATCGTCTATATAAACAGATAATTTCCTAAGTCAGGTTTTCTGAAACTACTTGAAGACATCAAAAGACAGCCTAAATAAAAAAAACTATCACAGTCGATAAAACTTTCTCAATTTCTGCCTCTGGAAAATGTCTTTTTTACGCATCAATAAACG
>SCLH01000546.1:157064-203401 GCA_004367855.1 Oikopleura vanhoeffeni | reverse complement strand
ACTATCTCTATAGCGCGTGTTCGAATCCCACTAATGTTGTCTTAGTGATTGTCTTGAGTATGACAATAGGCAAGGATGATCGATATTGGGACCGCCAAAGTTGATCGGTGTGTAATCACTCAAGCAATCACAAAGACGATCACTAAGACAACTTTAGTGGGAATCGAAAACGCGCTATAGTCTATAGATATAGTAAGCATTTTAAAGATGGACTCAGGTTGAGAAAAGGATATAATTAATAACAAATACATGTAGCATAATAATAAAAGCATAATGAGGGGAGGGGTGTCCCGTCATTTTCTACAGTTATTATGTTATACAATGAAGGAAATCAACCGTTCAAAATTTTTGCCAGGTGACCTTGAATAATTTATATTTCCGTCTTCTAGAAAAATAGAGCACTAGATGAAAAAATCAATGTTAACCTGCCAAAAATGAAAAGGTGTTTCTAAATAAAAATTAAACTAAATTTATTGCCATTCCTAGATAATTTTCATCAATTTTCAAAGGCCAATATTCCGAAAAATTCAAATTTGTTTTTGCTGATTCTTTTAAGGGGGTGGTCGTTGTTAAATGAGGCATAAACAAATCCCGAATTTTATCGCAATCGCTTTTTTGTCTGAAAATAAAGACAATTACAAGCATTTTGGTACTAGTTTTATTTTGATACATGGTCAAAAAAAGCACTCTTTGGTGGTTTTAATTAAATTTTGTATGAAATAAGTTAAAATTTCTTGATTTTAGAAAAATTAAAATATGATTTATGAAAAACGAGAAAGAAATTGAACAAAAAGCTCCCATGCCTGCCGAGGTGATCTGCATGAACTCTTCAGCGACACATTCATGTGGGTTTCGAATGTGTAACTTTTAAATCTGGGGAGGAGATAAATTTTGATTCAGACTCCTAAAATAGGGTCAAAATACTGTTTTTTGATAATCATTGAGCCAAATCTTAGAAAATTCCAAAACTCTCCTAGGTGAGTTTTGGCCAAAAATCGAATGATGGACATGCTAGTTAAATCTTAAAAACTCAGGGAGGAAATACATTTCAGAAAATTATTCCGTTAGTTTTGTAGGGTCGTTTCTGACCAAAATGCCTCAGAAATTGTTCTAAGATATGCAATGTTACGTCATGACGCGTCAGTTAATTACTGATAAGACTTAAAATTAACCCTCCGAGGCATTGAAAAATGATTGCAGAAACTTCTCTTTAATATACATTTTGAAATTCAACAATGCTAATTTAAAAATATCACCTAAAGTTTTTTCGAATAATATGTTCAAATTTTATGACAAGTTGATTGAAAGGCGATTTTTCGGTTAAGTCTTACTTCCGAAAAAATAATTTTCGACTCAAATCTGGAATTAAAATTTCAAATTAGCCAGTTTTCAGGAAAGTTTTCGAGTACAATTTTCAAAAAAAAATAGCATTCTGGACATATCTGGAGCAAAAATATTTCTTTGGGAGTGAAATTTCAAAATATATTATTTCGAATATTAGATGGATAAAATGATATGTTTTGAAAAAATATTTAATTTGTGTATATCATGCCAGATTGGTACTCTTATACCATATTTGCCTAATATTGTAATATATCATCAAATAGTTTCATTAAATCGAGAAAACTAACATTTTTTTCCTGAAAACGTGATTTTTTCATGAATATTTTGAACTTTATTTATAAATATTTTTTGATTCCCAACAGATATACTCAATTAGACAAAAGTATTGAGTAAAACAAAGCACTGTGCAGCTATTGAGATAAACATACATTTTCTGGAGCTTACTATATGGTAGTATCACGTGGTTTAATTAACCTTGCTTTTCAAACGTTTTTCTCTAGAATTAAAAGTAAATTTTTCAGAATATCAAAATTTTTTCGAAATTTTAACTTTTCAACTTGATCATAAAAAAAATTGAAGGTTGATCTCATAAAAGTTTTCTGTGAACAGCGCTTAAAGTAGAGCCTCTTGAAAGGCTCTCGTGCCTCGGCGGAACTTTTTTTTCTATGCTTCGGAGGGTTAAAGTTAATACCTGACATGTTGTAGAGCAATTATAACTTGGTAAATATACTGCGTCTGGGATAATATCACATTCCACTTGCTCTCCATTCAGCTCTGTAATTCTTTGGCCTTCAGGACTAGGATATTTTGGACCACTTGGTCGAGGACCACAATTCTGAATGATAAAAAATTATTGTTTATATTTTTTATACAGATTGATTTTTTGGCGCAAATCAGGTACCCGAAAAGAAGGTCGTAGAAATTTGAACCTTTTGGCATTTGAAAGTTCTAAGGCCAAATTAATATCAGTACCTTACTTTTCAGGACCTTGTTGCCGGGTACCACGATGAATTTCCGAAATCAAATTGTATTCTCGCAATTTAAATTTGATGAACAAAAACGCGCAAATCTGGATCATTCGAAAAATGTATTCTCGATTGAATCGAGTCGATTTATCTTAAAATTTCCCAACACCTTTTTTCATTTTTTTTCTTTGTTTTTTGATAAAAAAAATAAATTACATCATATAATATATCATATATAATAAGTGCCTTGAAAAACTATACTCCTAATTTTCAAAAATAAAATTATTTTCAAAATATTGCAAATTCGAAAATAAATTTGTAAACATTAATTTTACATTTCCCTATAAATTTAAATTAGAAATCTTACATTTGTGATGTCCCATTTCGATGCATATGCTGTTGAAACTGAAATGTTAATATCTTGTTCTTTAGCTTGTTGTCTTTTTGATCTGTATCTGTTCAAAAATTTTCCCGAACAAACGGTAAATTTTGAAATTAAAAAAACACTAAAAATAATCGTTTTCATTTAATATTACTACTTATTGAATGATGTTCAATTTTTCAAAGAACGGATTTAAATACTCTTATAATTTTGGTGATCTATTTTGAGTAGTTTCGTTGAAATGTTATTTTAAGATGTCTATTAACTGTACTAAACTAAGACCACATAAAAATTGCTGTATTTTTCTGAACAGATCAGTTCAAAATCCTAAAGATGGTTATAAAAGCGAAACGTAAAATTCTTATAATTATAAAAATAGGTTAATAGGCTGATAGGCTAAGTTTAGGCTTCGCGCTTTTTAAGAAAATAGGTTTTGGACTCGATAAGGACGATAATCAGTCAACGCGTTGTCCCTCAACGGATCACTCTGAGACAACATAGGATTTTATTTTATTAAGAAATAATTTTCAAAATAATTTTGTAAAAATTTTGAAACTCTAGAAAATTTCACTTCCTTCCCTCCCCCCGCTTTGACGAATCCCCGAACTTCACTGTCTTTAATTTCAACAACTAGTTTTTAATTTTTATAAAGTTTTCTAGATACGGTGTTATCTGTTATTTATAAACAAAAATATTAGTTCCCTAAGTTTATTTTTATCTGACGTTTGGCCAGTTTAGCTGGGAGTATGCAAGCACAACTTGTTCGAACAACGCCTAAATCCAGCCGGAAAGAAAAAATAAAGCTCAGTTCCATTTTATGTCTTTTAAAATAAATATAATTGAATAATACACTTGTATACTTGGTATAATATAAGTTATATTAATATATATTTATTTATAATAATTATCTCAGATGTCTTATGAGATCTTATGATAAACACTATTAGTTTAAAACATTTCAAATCGGAAATGCCAAAGTTAGTCGCTGAAAATGTAATCCACAGACAAGTTTAATTTGTGAAAAAAGGCTGTGAATGACTGAAAATGTTACTTTTCATAAAAATTAAAACAAATATTTTGAATATATTTGCTAAAATTTTAAGAGGTCGCAAGTTGCGACTCGCAACCACCGATTTTTTAATTCAATTTATAAAAAAATACTTATTTTGATGTGCTAAAAATTCTGATGTTTTAATTTTTTGTAAATTTTAAAATTTTGATATTAGCGTGAACATGAACGTTCCAACTTGCCAGTTTCAAATTGGATAAGGAAATATATGATTTTATTTTTGTGAACCAAACTCTCAGAATAGCCTGCACAAGTTTGCAAGATATAGCTTTTTATGAGATTTAAGAAGTAGGAAGACATACATTCCTGACCGAAAATGTTTCTGAATCTTATTTACAAATTTCAGGTTTTATACAAAATCGAGCAAAATTAAAAAAATTATCTAAATCTTTTCTAAATTGGCCTTATCAAAATCTTATACCGATTATAGGGCCCCCGTGGGGCCTCCCGGGCATTTTGTTGCTACTTTTTAGCCAACATTTTTATATAGTTCGGCTTTTGAAAACGACTAATTGGATGGAGTTCTTAGATAGCTCAAACTGAGCACAAATATTGATATAAAAAATAATTAAAAAATGGTCCAAATCAGACCATTGTTTCTGATTTTTAAACGAAAACTGATTATAACACGTAAGTCAACAATTTCAGTGATCTCAGAAAAAAATCAAAGAATGGTCCGATTTGGACCATTATTATTTTGTTTTAATATTCACTAGATATTTGTGCTCAATTTGAGGGGATAGGTGCATTTTGACAGATACGGATATGGGCTCTTGATGAAAAACTTTTTACTCGGTTTATATATTCTTCTCAATATATCATTCCGATCAATATATCATGAAAGTAATGTTACATAATCCGGACAACTTTTGTAACTACAGAATTTTCGAATTATTGCTTTTTTCGAAAATCTTGAATTCGAATTATACTTTTCGAATTCGACAAATTATTAGAAATTTTTGAAAAAGTTCCGAACATTCTAAAAAAATGCCTTATTTTTTGTTCAAATTTTTTTTTCAATATTTGTTTCAAATCAACGAAACACACTTTTCAAAATGGCCACTTCAACTTTTCGCGTTGGTGACCACATATTTTTTATATGTTATTTGAAAAATCATATGACATTTTTGTGGGATTTTCGGTCAAAACTATTTGGAAATATTTCGAAAATTTTCCTCATTTCTTGTTCAAAAATTTTCAAACTTATTTTTCTGAAATCATCAGCTAAAAATATTCAAATTGCCAATTTTTATTGTTTTCAAATATTCCCTCGGTTTGTTTCTTCGCTCTTGGTCATACTCTTAATCATAATTTTTGCAACGAAACTACGGTTTGAGAGAAATCAGTTGACGCCCTCGTTGATCTAAAATAAAGAAATTTTATTTCACTCAAACTTGCCAAATTGTTAAGCCGTCTTGACCGTCGAATTCAATTTATTTCATTCATCTCATGAAAAAAAAAATTCTTACGATGTGCCAAAATTTCGTTTATTTTCGAATTTTTTGGGAATTGGAAATTTTTGATTTTGACGTATAAATAGTATAAACCATAGAAAATAAATTGAATTTGGTGGTCGAGACCGTTTTTACGGTTCTTTATTAATACAAATTAAAGAACTATTTTACCTCAAGTCGAGACCGTTTTTACGGTTTTTTATTAATAAAAATTAAAGAACTATTTTACCTCAATTTTGACACCTTTAACCGAAATCTCTGGTTTTCAAGTGTGTTTTTAAACGGAGATTTATAAAGTAAAAATTATAGATCTGAAAAAAATCTGATTATACGAAGTAAGCTCAAAGGTGGCACCTTACACTACATTCTAAAAATATTTGATTTGAAAATTCTGAAGTCGCAAAAAGTTTACTATCATGAGAAAAAAATTGAAAAAGTGCAAATCTGTCAAAATGCACCGACGCCCTTTAAGGGGGTACTGGTCGCTGGATTTGACTTTTCTAGACGAGAAATCAGCCTAACAGAGAAACTATGGGACAATCAAGATTAGCCATGTTGTAGATCTACCCTTAATCTTGTCCAAACCATTGGTCAATGACTTTTTGTTCTGATACACTCTTGAGATACGTTACCAGTACAAGGTGTCCCTCGACCACATTTCAAAATCTATCTCCTCCCAGGTTTATTTGAAATCAGCTCAATTTGACATATCCCGTATGACCTATAAACTCAGGACCTTTAGAAGCGTTTTTTCAAAAATCATTTCAGTTTTTTAGAATCGCCAGAAAACTGTCGATTTTTTTGCGATTTTTAGCATTTTTTCACCAAAATCTATCTCCTCCTAGGTTTATTTTAGAATCCACTCAAATTTCAGCAAACACTAGCACAGAACAAATAAAAAACTCCTCTAAAAGCTTTTTTTTCAAATTTCGACCCAAACTCAAAAGTCTTGAAGGTCACGTGATAAATTTCCAAAAACAAATGTGCTTCGATTTGTTCGAAAGTAATATCAAAGAAAGCCATGAAAACACTGATCAGAAAGTGGCTTACGTCAACGTGATATTTTTGAAGTCTTAGTGGTAAATTAAAAGCAAACGTATTTTTGAACTTGTATTTTGAAAAAAAATACTTTAGAAAAAAAATCGAAAAAACGCGAAAATTTCGAAAAATTTTTTTGATGATTTGGTCGGAGTCCACTTTGTTATCACCCGGTCATTTTGGAGATTCATATTGCCCTAAAGCCTCATAAAACAGCGACAGTACCCCTTAAGCGAATTAGTTGTTATCAAAGCCAAATTATATACAAATGTTGGGCTAAAAATAGTGGCGAAAAATGCCCAAGAGGTCCCGTGATCGATATTGAAACAAAAAAATTTTTCTTAGTTCAAATCTTTGAATAAAATTGAACATTCCGAAGGCTTTATTTAAGAACATTTGGACATATATTGTTATCTTTATTGCAGTTATTATAGGAATTATTTTTGGCGTAGGATTTGGATACCTTGGAGCAGCACTTTTAATGTAAGTACATAAATTAAGTACATAAAATAATTCACTCATCTGAATTATTTTTGACGGATATATGTCACGGAACAGGAGTATTTTTTTTGCCGATTATTTAACATAAAAAAATACTCTTGTTCCGTGACAGAACTTCCGTCAAAAATAATTCAGATGAGTGAATTATTACTAATAGAGATCTTTGACATGAGTATAAACGTTGAAATTGATCTCAACCGGATTTTATATCCCCATTTTCCCTAGCGTCGGCTCAAACCTAGTCAGACCATGAAATTTGTCTTTGGCAAATAAATTTATCGTTTAAATGTTTTTGTTTTTCTTAATTAACAACTTTTATTTTCGACTTTACAATTTCCCCGGTCCGAACCTAAGATATTTGAATCTCCGCAGCGCAGACTCCGCCTCAAATTCGGACTGGAGGCATCATTCGAGGTAGGATCTCGACTGTGAACGTCCATCTTGACTCTATATATAAGTACCACACCTGGGAGAGAGGGGCAGATGTGTTAGAGCACTGCGAATCAATACGAGGCTCAGAACCTTTAAGATTAGTTACTCAATTAATACTTATATACAGTATAATATATAATAATTTATCGTCATATTAATGTACAGTATAATTATATACTACTAATTCTTCTTGAGTACAGGTAGAGTTTTGATTAAAATATATTGAAAGCACAAAAAATAAAAGATGAAATTAGGGGGTCATCTATTGGAACGGTGGAAAAAAATGTCGGGTTTTCCTTCAGGTTCGTGTTTTGCAGAGTCAAAAAATAATATTAATCGCTATTTTCATTTTTTGTCATTTATCTATGTTTCTTATTTAGTTGAGTTAGGTGACATCCTAGATGAAATAGTCTAATTTACTAAAATTGTTATTATTTCGGGTAGAAAAAAGGTAAAAAAAATAAGGTAAAAATTGCCGGTCATTGGTTCCGGTCATTTTAACACGTAGGATTTTTTTCATTTAAAAAAGGCAAACAACGGGATCGTAGAATTTATAATCAGTGAAAATCATTGAAGTATAATCATAATAATGAAATTAAAAGAAACTAATTGATAATTTGCANAATTACTAACGCTTTTTGGACATTTTTTGGCAGTTTTGGAAGTTTTACCACTCTTTTGGGACATTAATTTAACCACAGTCAAGGAAAGTAATCGATGCAACGCGACGGGTTTCTATATACTGGAAAACTTTGTACATCAAATTTTTCAACCATTCTACTATCGACCCGAAATATGCTTTTTCGGCCTCGACGGGTGACAGCTACTTTTGCGAACTTTAGTACCAAAAAATTTTTACACAAAACACTGATTATTTGCCGTAATTTTTATTTATTTTTAGTACAAAAACTTGAAAGGTAACATTTTTCAGTACATAAAATGAGAAATTTAATTCAAATGGAGGTTTTTCTCTACAGAATTATTTTCGTTAGACAGGGCATTCGTTTTAACACGTGTGTAATGATCGTGTGTATTGTTTAAAGCAGATTTCGACTCACAATTCATTCCCAAATCAGAACTTGTTTGAAATGAAAAAGCATTCAAATTGAAGAGTTCATTTTTTCTTGAGATATTTTGACTATCATTGTTAGCTTAAGTTGTATTAGATTAATGAGGTCATCAGATCCGGACAAGTTCGTTGGAAATCATCGAAACAAATTGAGATCTATCATTTGATTCGAGTTTACAGGTTTTGCGGAATAAATCCAAAAGGACTCTCACTTGGACTTGAAATCCACCGCTAGCAAAGTCGAACTTTATCTGAATGAAAAAATTAGGGTTTGTTCGCAGGAAATTTCAGATTAGTTTAAATTCAGAGAAATAAATATCCAGATAAAATTTTTGAAAGTTTAAATGATTGAAAAAAAAATTTATTTGATTTTTCCAAAAAAAAGATATTTTTTTTTCATTTTTAAGAAAATTTTCCAAAATAGGATTTTTGAATATTTTTTATAGAATACTCCAAAAATTTGTTTCCGTCAAGGACTAACCGAACTAATTCTCTATAGTAACGATAGATTGCCAGATGTATTTGGCTGTCTAAAAACTTCATCAGATTTAAGCTGCTCTAAGAACTCGACCGTATTTTGTCGTTTCCAAAGCCGAAAAACTTAACGTTTGTTCTCTATGTTATCCTATAAAAAGTCACTGCCGCGTTGAATAAACTAATATCAATTACGATCCCTAGCTCTACAAAATACGTTTTTTTTAATTTACCTTTTAAAAAATTCGATGAAATAGTATCTATTCAGGTCACTTACCGCGTTAATTAAATTCTCGCATTTTCGAAAAAATTTCTGAAAATCTAAAAAAAAATTGTTTTCTTACACCAAAATGGTTGAAGATTGGCAACCTCAATTTACTCGCTCTCTTAGCCTTATTTGGCATCCCACTGGTGACATGTCATGACATCCTAGCAATCAGGACAATCCCTTAAATTATGTGTCAAAAATTTTTATGCATTATAATGACGATTTTTTATTTCTCGGAATGGGACGAGTAGCTCACAAAATTATCCCGAGAATGGTAGAATATTTTCTTGAGGTCATTTTGTGCACCCGGGGGTTGTGATCGATATAAAAAAAGAATTACTTTTAAAAAATGATGATTTACCGCTGCTGTTATTTGCTCTCCACAGTGAAACTTTGTAGCTACATTATCATCAGAATCATAAATTCTAGATCAAACAAAGCTATCTAAAAATTGAGCTAGAATGCCTGTGTTCCATTTTGAGTGTAAGGGTTGATTTGGTAGCGTTCAGGTTCTGTGATAGGTCGATATTTTCAATCGCTGGCTTCTAGCAATCCAAAGTTGATCTAAAAAGAATGCTGAAAAAAACAAATTTGAATTTTGAACTTACTTTATTTCCTGGAGATAACACACGCCATTTTTAACTCCCCAAAACCTTCCAGGACAATTTATTTCATCACCCGGCTAAAAAACATCATTTGATATCTACAGGGGCCAATATCACCGAAAGTTTCTTGGCTAAATAATTCAGCGATTTATTGGAACACTTTCGGCGATATAAATTTTCGGTCAAAAAAATAAAAAACGGTGGGCGTTGGAAATGACTTTCATATTTCAAAAAAGTTTTATTTTTAAAAGACTTTCACGAAAGGTTTGATGACGATGAATCACCAAAAATGCGTTAAATTTGAATATTCATCAAACGCATAAATACAAGTTTGTAGATTTTTGGGAATAAATCCTCGAAGTGACGGCGTAATGACGCACCAAAAAGTAATTAAAGATATAAATCTTGAAAAAAATTAGACGATATGTCCTTTGGGCGATATGGAGAACAGAATTTATTTAAGCTTAAAATCGTGATATTTGCGTTTTTTTTTTTGAAAAAAAGGGACTTTTATAAGAGCGATAGAAGACATAAACTGATGTTTAAAAATTATAAAATATTATTCATATTTTGAATAAAAAGCTTCTTCTATCTTTCTTATTCGAAAATTAATAACCTGGTGTTGTTAGTTTGGTGTTTGTAGTGGGCGGTTGTTGCTAGTTGTGGTTCTTAATAGTATAGTCAAAATTTTTGACATTATCAATTTTGCTAACAATAATTTTTATTGGCGGCGCGCGTTTTTATGCGAAAATTTTTGACTTTCCCCGAAAGCCGATTAAGGGGAAATTTTAAATTTGTAATTTAAATTTTGTGAGAAATAAGCCCTAAATCGGCCGAAGGTCGTAAGGGGGATTTATATTTGAATTCAATTTGTTGAAAAATGAGCCTCAACTGCCAAGGCCGATAAAGGGGAATTTAATATTTGTTATTTTAATTTTAGCTGGAAAAATGAGCCCCAAATCGGCCAAGGTCGATAAAGGGCGAAATATATATTTATGTTTGAAATTAAGCCCCAAAATCGGCCGAAGGCCGATATTAGGGGGGGATGTTATATTTGTTAATTTAATTTGTTTGAAAGATTTAGCCCTAAATCGGCCGAAGGCCGTAAAGTGAATATTATATTTGTATTTTTTAATTTGGACTCCACAAACTGTGAACGTCCATCTTGACTCTATATAAGTACATACTACTGGGCGCAGGTGTGGTGAGGCTGTGCGCTGCATATATGATTGGAGGCAGGTACTGTGTTATATATTATACGTAATACAATATACGTATCGTGATAGAGCGTATTTCTGGGTTTTGGACCGGTAAACTTTTACCATCTTTTTTGAAAATTTCGGACGACATCGAGATGGTACATCTCTTAGAATCCGAAGTTTGAACTTATAACAAGTTGCGGTTAGCTCAGGACTACGTTTGAAAATCAGTAAAACCTGTCAGTTACCCCCGTGTTAAAAAGTGTTGAAAGTGTTAAAAATTAATTGTTTAAATTAATAATATTAAAGTCAGTTCAAATTTTTTAGTCTCACGAAATTAATTAATTTAATTCAGTTTCAGTCAAAGTCAGTTTCAGTTCTCACAGTTGCTCACCTGTCTCGGTGGTGTAATTTCCTTTAGAGTTCCTAAAAGATTACAATCTGCAAAAACAGCAATGTGTGACATTAAAATTGTATAATTTATTTGTCGGCCCGCATTTCCGCAAATAATTGTAAAAAAATTAAATCATATTGAATGTGCAATTATCACTTAGTTTCTATTGGCTGACACTTATATGCTAAAAAAGGCTTCCAGTCTGCTTTCAGGGTGGAGATCCATGGACTTTTTTCAATCTTGAAGTATTTAATTTGAATATCATGAAATTTATCAGAAGGAAAACATTGTTTTTAAAACCACATCAATTATTTTCAGAGCACTGATCGTGATTTCACCATTCATAAATCCATGTATAAAATGTTGTATCGAACGAAAAGCAAAATCAGCCCAAACAAATTCTACTGTTATTTCTGAATTGCCTGGAATTCATTTTTAAACTGTTTTTATTTCAATAAATATTTTATTTTATTTTGACTGTACAAAGAATTAGTGTTCACTTGTGAGATTTAGAATCATTGATTTGAAAAACTCTGCTGAAACTCTCTCTGAACAAATATAACAGAAGCAAAGTGAGGTGAAAATGTTTTAATTTATTTGATTTTTGACAATGTCGACAAAATCTAAATTTGATTGACTGGTTTATTATTAGCGTTAAACTTATCGCTTTCTGACTAAATATTCAAGTACTAAAAATAAATTTGCAAAAATAACAACTTGACAAGTATTAGACATTCTAGATCTAAATTAAGGCGCTCATATGAAATAAAGAATATGAAGTATCTCCATAATAAATAAAACTCGAACTGTTCGACTTGAACATCATAAGAAAAAAAATAAAAGCTATGCGATATGGATTACAGACCCTCAGAGGACAGATCCTGAATATTTGAAAAAATGCGCAATCTGACCAATGAAATCGGCCTATCCTGCAGTCCAGGATTTTGATTGGGTGCTAGTATCCCGCGTTGTTTGTGTCATTCAAATATTCAGGTTCTTTCTTGTGAGGGTCTGTACTTCATATAATCTGAATGATTTTATATAATTCATATGAAGTAAAGATTTTTAAAGAAAAAAATGTTTAAAATTCAAGATGTTATTATTTTAATCGCAGAAAGTTTATAGCGTTCGTATTAGATTCACCTCGAATAAATAATGAAACAGCCTGTCACATTTTTGGTTTCAATCTTCGTTTTTTGGTCGAAAATGATTGACACCGTTACACTGCCTACCCTTTTATTTGTCACTGAGAATTTAATTTTCTTAATACCTACACCTGTACGCAGTGTTCTGAAACGGGATCAGTTTTCAATCCCTATCCCGACTCGGGATCCCGATCCCGTTTTAGAACACTGCCTGTACGTGTTTGTTAATTCAGACGTTGTTGTTGGCGGAGTTGAGCTAAAACAAAAAAATAACATCGCAAGCAAAAATGTGACATGATGTAGATAAAAACCGGAAAAAGCTCAATAAAAGTTTTGTATTTATCTTAGAGTGTACACGTGAGTTTCAAGTGGCGTCGAGATTTGAGCCAGATAGAAGACCATACTCGCGCTGTAATTAAACAAACCTAATCGAGCGTGAACTGATGACGCATCAATTAATGAAACAGCCAATTGCGAGCTCGAGAATTGTCAAATGTAATAAATATTACACAATGAAAATGCAAAAAAATCGCGTCAAAATAAAATTTAAAAATTCATGCTGTTTCAAATTAAATTTCATGAAAAATAAGCTATGAAATTTTCATGCACAAATTTCAAAACTCCAGAATAAGCCGTTAGAGCGCAATTTGATTTAGACCCCCTAAAATGCCAAAAAATCGCCTTAAAATCAAATTTCTAAATTCATGTTTCAAATTAAATTTTATGAAAAATAAGCTACCCCGACAATCCGCTTTTGGTCCGACGCCACTTGAAACTCACGCGGTAGGTGATACAATTTTGAAGTTAAAGAAAGATCTATTTGAGAGTATTCTAAAAAGTTTAAAGGCTGCGAAAAAAATATATAACTATTTTCCAAAAAACATTTCTTGGGATCATTCTTGAGCGAAATACTTCACAATAAATCTTCATTAATATATTCTTTAAAATTTATTCCAGTTTAATATCACATTTCGGTGAAAACAAAAATTATGAGGAAATTTTTCAGTTTTTCATCGTCGATTTCCCACGAAGTCCAATTTGAAAATCAAATTAAAATCACAAAACAATTCATTTCGCGTTATTTAAAATTAATTACTTTCAACATCAAAATTTATACCTGTAATAAAGACCAGGGATTTCAGCAGAATACAGCATAAATGAAAAAAAACTTTTCTGCCCGGCTGTTCGACGTCCCAGTCTGCATTTCTCAAAGACTAGGTTTTTTTCCTCGATCCTAGCAAGTGACTACTTTTTGACTGATACTACCTAAAAACGGCACGCACTTTCGATAAGCCTACTGTTTATACAGTATTATTTAAAAATCTAAATGAGTCACAAACATTTGTGTTAATAAAGTCCGTAAAAGTTTTCAAAATCGATTATTTTTCGACTGACTTGTCTTTTACATTAATGTTCCACTTTTTGTACAAAATCTTGAATAAAGTCCACCGATCCGAAAATTATGAATGTGCCGAGTCACTGACGACCCCAGAACTCAACAGTTCGCACCAATAAATCAACAATTAGGGTCAGACCGCAGGGGTCGTTTGCAAACAATTATTTTCACTAGGAAAATTCGTTAAATATATACATTTTTTCAATGTGTATTTTCAAAGTTTGAGTGTTAAAGTTATCGCTTTCTGACTCAATCTACCCAAGTCTTCATGATCAAAAATGGATTATCAGATATTCAACCACGCACAATCATTAAACTAGAACCCTTTTTAATTAAACAATATTATTATTAAATCTGATTTAGCTTGGAATTATGGAAGATTTGGCCAGAGAAAATGACGAAGAATTTAAGACTATGGTCAAGTTAGGGATTATTTTGGAAAAATTAAATCACAAATATTATTAACGAGTTTTGCATCACCTGAAATATTGCATTTTGGTTGAAATAAAATTGTTCCCAACAAATATTACTAAATTGGTGGGTTAAATTAAGGAAGTTATAAAAAATTCAAAGTTTTTCGGGTATGGTAACTGAAACTTGAAATTTTGAGAGCTGTAATTGATATATTCACGATTTGATACATTTCAACGAATCAGCTGTTTTCGGGAGAGGTTATTACAAACTATGGGTCAATTTTAATCACAGATAGCGCTTAACCAAAATTTCACAAAATCGTATTTTTGCTCTAGCGCCATCTACAGTATGTCATTTTTTAATAGCTATTGAGAAAATTCCCAATTTTGAAACCCACGTTTTTTATTGGTCAGCAGACAATCATTCATTCACTTCAAAAATAACCACTAAGCCAATTAAGAGCGATTTGTCAGAATAAGGCATTTTTCTCAATTGCTACTAAAAAGATGTATTATAAATATTGACCAAAAGTTTTGAATGACCTTTCTTTCAACTTTTATAGCCGGAAAACTTTACTTAAAAATTTCTTGGATTAATTTTGGTGATAATCCCTTGATAAAGTGGTTGAAAAGGCAAGGTCTTCAACCTGAAAATTATCCATGTGAACCTTATATTTTTGAAAATACTGGCCGTGGAATAAGAGCAACAAAAGATTTGGAACCTGGAACTGTCGTTTTGGAAATAGCTGAAACCGTTATTTTTACAGTTTTGTTTAATAAAAATTAATTTGTACTTAAAAAGTATGAGGTGACCATCAGAATTTTTTTTAAAATGTATAAAAACAATTATATTGGCTGTTAACTCTCAGCCACCGTACGGGCCTGAGGGACCAGATCAACTCGGACCGGTAATATTTTGCAAATATGTGTTTGTATTTGGAATTACACTATTTCATTACAGTACCAATTTTTGCAAATAATATAAAATCTCTTCACACATGTTAGTTTTATCTACAGACAAAAAATCCATTACGGTATAGTCGAAAAAAGTCACGTGACCGTATTATTGAGAAATAGGATATGCTTCAAAAGCCTTGAAAATACAAATGTTTATAAATACGTGTATAAAAATTAAAATCATTCCCACAAGCTTGATATGTGAAATTTCTTGCTAATAACGTAAACTTTTACATTTTTCAAAATTTATTGATTCAGCTATATGGATTAAGGGCCCTCGGTTGACAAATCGTGACTTTTTGAAAAAATACAAACAACGTTGGATAGTAGAATTCACTCAAAGCCCCGAAATGCAGAATAAACCGATTTCATTGGTCAGATTTTGGCGGATCAACCAATCAAATTCTTAAATTGCACATTTTTCAAATAGTCATGATCTGTCGGTTGAGGGCCCTTGATTAATATCCTGATTCGAAAAGTGGCGCGTATTTTGCGGACATAATTTTTAATTGTTTTTGTTGGTGCGAGATATGTTAAATGCATATGTTTATTTACTAAAAACTAATTTATTTTGATAAGCTTTCGATTTATTACAATCATTTTCAAATCAGGTTTTTTTCCGAAGTGAGAATTTGTTTCGCAGATTGTGTCGGAGTAATTTGGCAATAGTGGGCTCTCGAAATTGCTTAATTAAAAGCCCACTATTCTAACGATTCATAAAGATCATTAATTTGTGTAATACAGCTACATACATGCTACATACAGCTACACACAGCTACATACAGCTACATACATGTATAAGATTGGATTTTTAAAGATTGGATTATAAAGATCATTAATTTGTGTAATACAGCTACATACATGCTACATACAGCTACATACATGTATAAGATTGGATTTTTTAAATTTTAATTGTTTGTTTAGCGTGGGTTGATGTAGATTAATCGTAAGGCCTTCATAAGCAACTCTATCATACCAATTTGTTAAGTTGGTTTTAAGTGCTTTGAAATGCTCATATAAGTGTATTCTCAATTGTGTTCTGTTCGGATCAGTACAATGGAATCGGGCTTCTGAAGCTAGGTGATAGTCAGTACAATCATGTATATGTTCAAAAATATGTGAGTTTTCACACCTGCCATGTTCCTGAATTCTATTTTTGAGAATTCGACTAGTGTGGCCTATGTATGTTTCAGAACATGTACATGTGAACAAATATACCGTATTCGGCGTTAGAAGGAGAGGTTTATAAGGTTTTAGGCGTGNAAAAACTTTTTATTTTATTTTTATTTTTCTGTCCTTTCTTTTTGATACTGACACGATAAACCAACATTGTAACTTATACTTGATTCAAGCAGCTTGATTCTTGCTTCGCACTAAAAATAAACACATACTGTATTTAAACATTGTAATCGGATAGGGTTCAGTGAATTCCGATCAAGGGTCACTTTATATATGAGATACGTCAAGGTGTGACATTATCCTATTCAAAAGGAACTGAAAAAAATTTACTTATATGTGAATGAATTACCGTCGCATGCACTAAGGTGTTAACCGGTGAGAATTGGGGCCGATAACAAAGTTTAAAATAGTAATTTTTGAGGTCAACCCATCGGTGTTCCTTAGTTAATTTTGAGACAAATGATTGCTTATGGCATATCAAAATTATAACTCCTTGGTGTCTAAAATGGCCAAATATAAATCGGTTCATTGGAAAAACCGACTGAAACCGAAAGTTTATTATTGAAAAGCTTGCCTCAGTATTTTGGATACGGCGAATGGTTTGAAAAAAGACACATGCCAGGTTTCAGCGAATTTAAAGATTGTTTTCAAACTCGCGGACCAGCGGTTACCAAAATACAAAAATGAATGTTGTTCACTGTTCCAATTTCTTTTAAATAGCTTCAAACGACATTTCTCTATTGTAATCCCCTATTCACACTTTGGTTAATATCCCGGCCCTGATAAGGAAACGTTAGTGTGTTCTTTAAGTAGTAGGCCGGTGATATTAACAAAAGGTGTAATAAGGGAATATCCATTATTATCCCGGGTCACTTTAAATACTTATATGCCTGTTTAAAAGATAGAAATCCAATTTTTTGAAGAAAGAGTTCAATTTTTCGAATTAAATTTTTCAGCCAAAAACTTATTTTGTTTTGATAATTCATTTTTTATAAGGGAAACCTTTCTATATATGGATGTTAAGGGCCCTCAGTTGACCAAATCGGGTATATTGAAGGTGATTTAAATAACGCGGGAATAAGCACCACCCAATCAAAATGCTGTATTGTGAGAATTACGCGATCTTCATTCGCCTAAATTGTAGCCAATGTGGACCGATGAAATGCTTGTTCCGCAATTTCTTTTTCAAAATATACTCGATCTGGTCGGTAAACGCGCCTTAATCCATATTAATTGAAGGTTTTGAGGTAAAATATTTTATTATTAATAATTATGAGGAAAACCTTTTTTTTTGATACCTTTGACCCGATTGTGAGTTAGGTTAAAATAATGTACTTTAAGTAATATTTAATTTTTTACTGAACATAGGATTTGAGTCTTTGCCTTAAAATAGGCGCACAGATTTTCAGCTTTACAATTTTTTTTTCAAAACATTATTATATACAAGTGTTTAACTATTTAAATAGGTTTTTAATGTTTGATACTTTCCTCACCAAAATCGTTTCCAAAGTCGTGTTAAATCGGTGGTCAAAATCGGTGGTTCACTTTCCTTATAAATGATTATGTAATTTTGTAACCAGTTCTGTGAGCGAGCCCGCCTTCTTTCCATTTTCAGTAGTTTGTGTCCTGATTTCGTCATTTTCAAAATTGTGAGAATGTCCAGATAATTTTTCAGATGTATGACCCATGATCCGAAGTCCCAATATTATTATATTATTCATAACTGGAGGAAATATTCAGAGCATTACTGTGTCTGAGGAATCATTTTGAGGATTTTGTATCTTCTCCTGGTTTTGTAAGTAAAGTCTGTAACAAAAGGGTCTCAAAACGCCTCAAATCTGAATGGGGTAAATTTACCGAATCAACATCATTGTCACATTTTTCAATTTGTAGATTCAGTCAATTTTTTCATCTTCTCATCCTGTTTTTGCTGGGTCGTTCATCACCAGATACGTCTGGGTCTTCTTCAGGATTTTTTGTTTTCTTCTGGGAATTGTTGTTCGGAATTGTCGATTCCTTTCAAGAATTACTGGATCACAGTGGGTGTGGCTGATATAAGGCTCACAATTATCAATTTTCGGGGGTCACATTCCCAATCGAAATTCATCTTCAAACTTCCTCACATACGTGATGTCACGTTTATATCTTCTGCATACCACCATTCTACCAAGCTTTGGCGACGAAAATGGGGACCAATTTATTATACAATCGCAAAATAGGTTACTTCTAGCTTCTGGCTTTGGTCTAATTAATTTTGATTTTATGGGTTGAAAATTTGAAAATTATTTTGCTGTTTGCGAAGTTTCTTGATGCTTTACTTTCGAAAATGCTTACTATCTCTATAGCGCTGTTGCGAATCCCCACTAAGGTGCTTTGCTAATTGTCATTGAGTTGACAATAAGGCAAGGATGATCAATATTGGGACCGCCAGTTGATCGGTGTGTAATCACTAGCAATCACAAAGCGATCACTAAGGACAACTTTTGTGGGATCGAAAAACGCCCTAAGGACTATAGATATTATAGTAGAGCATTTTTAAGATGGACTCAGGTTGAGAAAGGATATAATTAATAACAAATACATGTAGCATATAATAAAAGCTAATGAGGGGGGTGTGTCCCGTTCATCTTTCATAAGTTTTATGTTATAAAATGAAGGAACAACCGTTTCAAAATTTTTGCCAGGTGACCTGAAATAATTTATATTCCGTCTTCTAGAAAATAAGCACTAAGATTGAAAAATCAAGTTACCAACCCCCATGCCCAAAAATGAAAAGGTGTTTCTAAATAAAAATTAAAATAAATTTATTTGCCATTCCTAGATTAATTTTCATCAATTTTCAAGGGCCAATATTCCAGAAAAATTCAATTTGTTTTTGCTGATTCTTTTAAGGGGGTGGTTCGTTGTCAAATGAGGCAAAAAAAATCCCGATTTTATCGGCATCGCGTTTTTTCTGAAAATAAAAGACAAATTACAAGCTTTTGTACTAGTTGTTATTTTTGATAAATGGTCAAAAAAGGCACTTTTTGGTGGTTTTAATTAAATTGTACTGAAATAAGTTAAAATTTTTTGATTTTAGAAAAATTAAATATTGATTTATTGAAAAACCGAGAAAAAGAATTGACCAAAAAGCTCCCATGCCCTGCCCAGTGTCTCATGACTTCTTCAGTCGACACATTATGTGGGTTTCGAATGTCGTTAAACTTTTAAATCCGGGGGGAGTAAATTTGATTCAGACTCCTAAAATAGGTTTCCAAATAACTGGTTTTTTGATATATTGCAGAAACCGAGAATCTTGAGAAAAGTTCCAAAACTCTCCTAGGTGGCAGTTTTGAGCCAAAAAATCGACACTGGAATGAGGACATGCTAGTTAATCTAAAAAAATCAGGGAGGAATACCGATTTTCAGAAAATTAATTCCGTTAGTTTTGTAGGGTCGTTTGCGTGACCAAAATGCTCCTCAAGGAAATTGGTTCTAAGATATGCAATTGTACGTCATGACGCGTCAGTTAATTTACTGATAAGACTTAAATTAACCCTCGAGGCATTGAAAAGATGATTGCAGAAACTTCTCTTAATATACATTCTGAAATTCAACAATGCTAATTTAATAAATATCACAAAGTTTTTTTCGAATAATATGTTCAAATTTTATGACAGTTTGATTGAAAAGGCGATTGTTCGGTTAAGTTCTTACTTCCGAAAAAATAATTTCGACTCAAATTCTGGAATTAAAATTTCAAATTATCCAGTTTCAGGAAAAGTTTTCGAGTACATTTCAAAAAAAATAGCATTCTGGACCATATCTGGAGCAAAATATTTCTTTGGAGTTGAAATTTCAAAATTTTTATTTCGAATCATTAGATGGATAAATGTATGTTTTGAAAAAATATTTAATTTGTGTATATCACTTGCCAGATTGGTACCTCTATAACCATATTTGCCTAAATATTGTTAATATTCATCAAATAGTTTATTAATGAAGAAAACTAACATTTTTTTTCCTGAAAAACGTGTGATTTTTTCATGAATATTTTGAACTTTATTTATAAAATTTTTTGATTCCCAACAATATATCAATTAACAAAGTATTGAGCTTAAACAAAGCACTGTGCACTATTGAGGATAAACATACATTTTCTGGAGCTTACTATATGGTAAGTATCACGTGTTAATTAACCTTGCTTTTCAAACGTTTTTCTAGATTAAAAGTTTAAATTTTTCAGAACTGATCAAAATTTTTTTCGAAATTTTACACTTTTCAACTTTGATCATAAAAAAATTGAGGTTGATCTCATAAAAGTTTTTCTGTATGAAACAGCGCTTAAGTAGAGCCTCTTTGGAAAGGCTCTCGTGCCTCGGCGAACTTTTTTTCTATGCTTCGAGGGTTAAAGTAATATCCTGACAATGTTGTAGAGCAATATAACTCTTGGTTAAATAATACTGCGTCTTGGAGATTATATCACATTCCACTTGCTCATCCATTTCAGCTCTGTAATTCTTTTGGCCTTCAGGACTAGCGAATTGGCCACTTGGTCGGAGGACCACAAATTCTGAATGTAAAAAATTATTGTTTATATATTTTTATACAGATTTGATTTTGTGGCGCAGATAGGGACCCGAAAAGAAGGTCCGTAGCATATCAACCTTTTGGCATTTGAATTTCTTAAGGCCAAATTAATATCCAGTACCTTACTTTTCAGGACCTTGTTGCCAGTTTACCACGATGAATTTCCGAAATCAAATTTATTCCGCAATGTTAAATTTTGATGAACAAAAAGCGGCAAATTGGATCATTTCGAAAATGTAGTTTCTCGATTGAATCGAGTCGATTATTATCTTAAAATTTCCCAACACCTTTTTCATTTTTTTTCTTTCGTTTTTTTGATAAAAAAAAAAATTACATTCATATAAATATAATATTATAATAAGTGCCTTTGAAAAACTTATATCCTAATTTTCAAAAATAAAATTATATTTCAAATAATTGCAAATTTCAAAAATTAAATTTTGTAAACCATTAATTTACATTCCCTATAATATTTAAATTAGAATCTTACATTTGTTGATGTCCCATTTCGATGCATAGCTGTTGAAACTTGACAATGTTAATATCTTGTTCTTAGCTTGTTTCTTTTTGATCATGTTATCTTGTTCAAAAATTTTCCCGAACCAACGGTAAATTTTGAATATTAAAAAAACACAAAAATAATCGTTTTCATATTAATATTACTACTTATTGTGATGTTCAATTTTTCAAAACGGATTTAAAATACTTCTTATACTTTTGGTGATCTATTTGATTAGTTTCGTTGAAAATGTTATTTTTAAAGATGTCTATTAAACTGTACTAAACTAAGACACATACAAACTTGCTGTATTTTCTGAACAGATCGCTTCAAAAATCCTAAACGATGGTTATAAAAGCGAAACGTAAATTCTTTATAATTATAAATAGGTTAATAGGCTGATAGGCTAGTTAGGCTTTCGCGGCTTTTTTAAGAAATAGGTCTTATGGACTCGATAAGGACGATCAATTCAGTCAACGGTTGTCCTCAACGGGATCACTCTGAGACACATAGGATTTTATATTTTATTAGAATATAATTTTCAAAATAATTTTGCTAAAATTTGAAACTCTAGAACAATTATCACTTCCTTCCCTCCCCCCGCTTTGACGAATTCCCCGAAAACTTCCATCTGTCTTTAATTTCAACAACTAGTTTTTAATCTTTTATTAAAGTTTTCTAGATGACGGTGTTATCATGTATTTATAAACAAAAATATTAGTTCCCTAAGTTGTATTTTTATTGACGTCATTGGCAGTTTAGCTGGGAGCTATGCAAGCAACACTTGTTCGAAAACGCCTAATCCAGCGCGAAAAGAAAAAATTAAAGCTTCCGTTCCATTTATATGTCTTTCTAAAATAAATATTAATTGAATAATACAACTTGATATACTTGGATTATATAGTATATTAATATATATTTTAATTCTATAAAATTATCTCAGATGTCCTTATGAGATCTTATATATAAACTATTAGTTTAAAACATTTCAAATCGGAAATGCCAAGTGTCGCTGAACAATGTAATCCACACGCATTTCTAATTTTGTGAAAAAAAGGCTGTGAATGACTTGAAAAATGTTTACTTTTCATTAAAAATTAAAACAAATATTTTGATATATTTGCTACTAATTTTAAGAGGTCGGCTAAGTATGCGACTCGCAACACGATTTTTTATATTCAATTTATAAAAAAATACTTATCTTTGATGTGCTAAAAATTCTGATGTTTTAATTTTTTTGAAATTTTAAATTTTGATAATTGCGTTGACATGAACGTTTCCAACTTGCAGTTTCCAATTGGATAGGAAAATATGATTTTATTTTTGTAACCAAACTCTCGAATGCCTGCACAATTTTTGCAAGATATAGCTTTTTATGAGATTTAAGAGTAGGAACGACCTTACAATTCCTGACGAAATGTTTCTGAATCTTATTTTACAATTTCAGGTTTATACAAAATCGAGCAAAATTAAAAATTATCTAAATCTTTTCTAATTGGCTCTTATCAAAATCTTTATACCGATTTAGTGGCCCTGTGGGGCCTTCCCGGGCATTTTGTTGCTACTTTTTAGCAAATTTTATATTAGTTCGGGACTTTGTTGAAAACGACTAATTGGATTGTAGTTCTTAGATAGCTCAAACTGAGCATCAAATATTGATATTAAAAATAATGTAAAAAAATGGGTCCAAATCGGACCATTGTTTCTGATTTTTTAAACAAAAAACGTATTATAACACGTTAAGCAACAATTTCAGTGATACTCAGAAAAAAATCAACAGAATGGTCCATTTGGATACCATTATTATTTGTTTTATAATGTTCACTAAGTATTTCGTCTGCTCTAGTTTGAGGGGTCGGTGCATTTTGTAGATACGGATATGGGCTCTTTGATGAAAACTTTCTTACTCGGTTATATATTTCTTTCATCAAATATATCAATTCCGATCCAGTATATCATGAAGTAATGTTACATAATCGGACAACTTTGTAACTACAGAATTTTTCGGATTATTGCTTTTTTCGAAATTGTTGCAATTCGAATTATTACTTTCGATTTCGACCAACATTATTAGAAATTTTTTGAAAAAGTCCGAACATTCTAAAAAAATGCTTATTTTTTGTTTCAAATTTTTTTTTCAATATTTGTTTCAAAATCAACGAAACACCACTTTTCAAAACTCGGCCACTTCAACTTTTCGCGTTTGGTGACCCACATTATTTTTTATATGTTATTTGGAAAATCATTGACATTTGTGGATTTTCGGTCCAAAACTATTTTGGAAATTATTCGAAAATTTGCCTCATTCTTGTTCAAAAATTTTTCAAACTTATTTTTCATGAAATTTCATCAGCTAAAAATATTCAAATGCAATTTTTATTGTTTCCAAATATTCCCTCGTTTGTTTTTCTTCGCTCTTTGGATTCATACTCTTATCAACATTTTTTGCAACAAACTACGGTTGAGAGAAATCAGTTTGACGCCCTCGTTGATCTAAAATAAAGAAATTTTATTTCACTCAAACTTGCCAATTGTTAAGCCCGTTCTTGACCGTCGAATCAATTTATTTCATTATCTCATAAAAAAAAAATTTCTACGATGTTTTGCCAAAATATTCGGTTTTATTTCGAATTTTTTGGGAATTGGGAAATTTTTTGATTTTGACGTATTAAATAGTATTAAACCATAGAAATAATTGAATTTGGTTGTCGAGACCGTTTTTACGGTTCTTTATTCATAAAAATTAAAGAACTATTTTAACTCAAGTCGGAGGCCGTTTTTACGGTTTTTATTAATTAAAATTAAAGAACTATTTACCTCATTTTGACACCTTTAACCGAAATCTTCCTGGTTTTTCAAGTGTGTTTTTAACGGAGATTTATAAATGTAAAAATTATAGATCTGAAAAAAATCTGATTATTTACGAAGTAGCTCAGAAGGTGGCAACCTACACTACATTCTAAAAATATTTGATTTGAAATGCTGAAAGTCGCAAAAGTTTACTATCATGAGAAAAAAAATTAAAAAGGCAAATCTGTTCAAAATGCACCGGACGCCCTTTAAGGGGGTATGGTCGCTGGATTTGACTTTTCTGCAGAAATCAGCCCTAACAAGAGAACTATGGGACATCAAGATTAGCCATGTTTAGATCTACCCTTAAGTCTTGTCCAACCATTTGGTCAATGCTTTTTGGTTCTGATACATCTGAGATTACGTTACCAGTACAGTGTCCCTCGACCACATTGTCAAAATCTATCTTCCTCCCAGGTTTAAGTTTTGAATCAGCTCAATTTGACATATTCCCGTTATGGACCTATAAACTCAGGAACCTTTAGAGCGTTTTTTCCAAAATCATTTCAGTTTTTTAGAAATCGCAGAAAACTGTCGATTTTTTGCGATTTTTAGGCATTTTTTCACCAAAATCTATTCTCCTCCCTAGGTTATATTTTAGAATCCACTCAAATTTAGGCAAAACACTTAGCACAGAACAAATAAAAAACTCCCT
The DNA here is from genome assembly GCA_004367855.1 of Oikopleura vanhoeffeni. NCBI lineage: Eukaryota > Metazoa > Chordata > Appendicularia > Copelata > Oikopleuridae > Oikopleura > Oikopleura vanhoeffeni. The sequence continues at coordinate 178,544 of SCLH01000546.1, read as the reverse complement.
CTAAAAGCTTTTTTTTCAAATTTCTCGACCCAAACTCACAAAAGTCTTGAAGGTCACGTGAACTAAATTTCAAAAACAAAAATGTGCTTCGATTTTGTTCGAAAGTAATATCAAAAGGAAAGCCATGAAAACATGATCAGAAAGTTGGGCTTACCGTCAACGTGATATTTTTTTGATAGTCTTAGTGGTTAAATTGAAAAGCAAACGTATTTTTGAACTTTATTTTGATAAAAATACTTAGAAAAAAAATCGAAAAAACGGGCGAAAATTTCGAAAATTTTTTTGATGAGTTTTGGTCCGGGAGTCCACTTTGTTATCACCCGCGTCTTTTGGAGATTTCATATTGCCCCTAAAGCCTCATAAACCAGCGACAGTAACCCCCTTAAGGAATTAGTTGTTATCAAAAGCCAAATTATATACAAATGTTGGCTAAAAAAGTGAGCGAAAAATGCCCAAGAGGTCCCGTGATCGAATATTGAAACAAAAATTTTTTTCTTAGTTCAAATCTTTGAATTAAAATTTGAACATTCCTGAAGGCTTTATTACAGAACATTTGGACATATATTGTTATCTTATATTGCGTTATTATTAGGGATTATTTTTGGCGTGGATTTGATACCTTGGAGCAGCACTTGTTTAATGTAAGTTAATTAATTAAGTACATAAACAAATTCACTGCTCTGAATTATTTTTGGCGGATATATTGTCACGGAACAGGAGTATTTTTTTTGCGATTATTTAACATAAAAAAAATACTCTTGTTCCGTGAGAGAACTTCGCCGTCAAAAATAATTCAGATGAGCTGGAATTATTACTAAATAGAATCTTTACATGAGTATGAACGTTGAAGATTGATCTCAACCGGATTTTATATCCCCATTTTCCCTATGCGTCGGCTCAAACTTAGCAGACCATTGAAATTTGTCTTTGGCAAATTAATTTATCGTTTAAATTTTTTTTGTATTTTCTTAATTAACAACTTTTTATTTTCGACTTACAATTTACCGGTCCGAACCTGAAGAATTTGAATCTCCGCAGCGCGACTCCGGCCTCAAATTGCGGACTGGAGGCTCCTTCGAGGTAGGATCTCGACGTGTGAACGTCCATCTTGACTCTACTATATAAGTACCACGACGCTGGGAGAGAGGGGCAGGGGCAGTAGCACTGCGAATCAATACGAGGGCTTCGTTACCTTTAAAATTATATCTCAATTACTGTAATATACAGTATAATTATATACAGTTAATTATATACAGTATGGATTAATACAGTATTAATTATATACAGGTATAATTTATCTTGAGTACAGGTAGTGTTTGATTAAAATATATTGAAACAAAAAAAATAATATTTATATGATTATTTTATTTACATTATTTTGCGGAAAATTGGCGGGCCGACAATAATTATATACAATGTAATGTTCACACATCTGCTGTTTTGCAGATTGTTCTTTTAGGAACCTCTAAAAAAGGAAATTTACACCGGAGACAGGTGAGCAACTGTGAGACTGAAACTGACTTTGACTGAAACTGAATTAAATTAATTAATTTCGTGAGACTAAAAGTTGAACTGACTTTAATATTATTTAATTTAAACAATTAATCTTTTAACACTTTCAACACTTTTTAACACGGGGTAACTGACAGGTTTTTTACTGATTTTCAAACGTATCCTGAGCTAACCGCAACTTGTATAAGTTCAAACTTCGCGATTCTAAGGATGTAACATCTTCAGATGTTTCGTACCGAAATTTTTCAAAAAAAGATGCGTATAAAGTTTACCGGTCCAAAAAACCCAAAATAGCCTGCATCTATAGTATATTGTATTACGCTATATATAAACACAGTACCTGCCTTCTCAAATCATATATTGCAGCGCACCAGCTCACACACCTTGTCGCGCCATATTATTGGTAACTTTATATTAGAGGTCAAGATGGACGTTCACGTTGGGCTTATGGCTGACACTTAAATAGGGTGCTAAAAAAGGCTTCCAGTCCTGCTTTCAGGGTGGAGATCAGGACTTTTTTCAATTGGAAGTATTTAATTTGAATATCATGAAATATATCAGAAGCGAAAACATTGTTTTTTAAACCACAATCAATTATTTTCAGAGCACTGATCGTTGATTTCCACCATCATAAATCCATGTTTATAAAAGTTTTGGTATCGAACGAAAAGCAAAATCAGCCAAACAATTCTATTGCTATTCTGAATTGCCTGGATTCATTTTTAACTGTTTTTATTTCAATAATATTTTATTTTATTTTGACTGCTACAAAGAATTAGTGTTCACTTGTGAAGATTTAGAATCAGTGATTTGAAAAAACTCTGCTTGAACTCTCTCTGACACAAATATACAGAAGCAATGTGACGTGAAAATGTTTTAACTTTATTTGATTTGACCAATGTCGACAAACTCAATTTGATTGACTGGTTTATCTATTAGGTTAAACTTATTCGGCTTTCTGATAAATATTCAAGTACTAAAAATAAATTTGGCCAAAATAACAACCTTGACAGTATAGACATTCTAGATCAAATTAAGGCGCTCATATGAAATAAAGAATATGAAAGTATCTCCATAATAAATAAAACTCGAACTGTTCGACTTGAACATTCATAAGAAAAAAAAATAAAAGCTATAGCGATATGGAATTACAGACCTCAGAGGGACAGATATCCTGAATATTTGAAAATAGCGCAATCTGGACCAATGAAATGGCCTATCCTGCAGTCCAGATTTGATGGGTGCTGTATCCCGCGTTGTTTGTGGCATTCAAATATTCAGTTCTTCCTGTGAGGGTCTGTACTTCCTATAATCTGAATGATTTTATATAATTCATATGAAGTAAAGATTTTAAAGAAAAAAATGTTTAAATTCAAGATGTTATTATTTTAATCGCAGAAAGTTTATAGCGTTCGTATTAGATTCACCTCGAATAAATAATGAAACAGCCTGTCACATTTTTGGTTTCAATCTTCGTTTTTGGTCGAAAATGATTGACACCCGTTACACTGCCTACCCTTTTTATTGTCACTGAGAATTTAATTTTCTTAATACTACACCTGTACGCAGTGTTCTGAAACGGATCAGTTTCAATCCCTTCCCGCTCGGGATCCCGATCCCGTTTTAGAACCATCTGCCTGTACGTGTTTTTTTTAATTCAGACGTTTGTTGTTGGCGGAGTTGAGCTAAAACAAAAAATAACATCGCAAGCAAAATGTGACATGATGTAGATAAAAACCGGAAAAAAAGCTCAAATAAAAGTTTTGTATTTATCTTAGAGTGTAACTTGAGTTTCAAGTTGGCGTCGAGATTTGAGCCAGATAGAGAAGACCATACTTGCGCTGCTAATTAAACAAACCTAATCGAGCGTGAACTGATGACGCATCAATAATGAAACAGCCAATTGCGAGCTCGAGGAATGTCAAATGTAATAAATATTACACAATGAAAATGCAAAAAAATCGCGTCAAAATAAAATTTAAAAATTCATGCTGTTTCAAATTAAATTTCATGAAAAATAAGCTATGAAATTTTCATGCACAAATTTCAAAAACTCCAGAATAAGCCGTTAGAGCGCAATTTGATTAGACCCCCTAAAATGCCAAAAATCGCCTTTAAAATCAAATATTCTAAATTCATGTTCAAATTAAATTTATGAAAATAAGCTACCCCGACAATCCGCTTTTGGTCCGACGCCCACTTGAAACTTCACGGCGGTAGGTGATACAATTTTGAAGTTAAAGAAAGATCTATTGAGAGTATTCTAAAAGTTTAAAGGCTGCGAAAAAAAATATAAACTATTTTCCAAAAAAACATTTCTTGGGATCATTCTTGAGCGACCAATACTTCACAATAAATCTTCAATTCTAATATATTCTTTAAAACTTTATTCCCGCTTTACACATCCACATTTCGGTTGGAAAACAAAATTATGAGAATTTTTCAGTTTTTCCATCGTCGGATTCCCCACGTAAAGTCCATTTTGAAATCAATAATTAAAATCACAAAACAATTCATTTCGCGTTATTTAAAATTAAATACTTTCAACATAAAAATTTTATACCTGTAATAACGACCAGTGATTTCAGCAGAATACCAGCAGAAATGAAAAAAAACTTTTCTGCCCGGCTGTTCGACGTCTCCAGTCTGCATTTCTCAAAAGACTAGGGTTTTTCCTCGATCCTAGCAAGTGGGACTATTTTTGACTGATACTACTAAAAACGGCACGCACTTCGATAAGCCTACTGTTTACAGTATTATTTAAAAATCTAAATTGAGTCACAAACATTTTGTTTAATAAATCCGTAAAAGTTTTCAAAATCGATTATTTTTCGACTGACTTGTTCTTTTACATTAATGTTTCCACTTTTTGTACAAAAATCTTGAATAAATTCACCGATCCGAAAATATGAATGTGCCGATCACTGACGACCCAGAACTCAACAGTTCGACAATAAATCAACATTAGGGTCAGACCGCAGGGTCGTTTGCAAACAATTATTTTCACTAGGAAATCGTTAATATATACATTTTTTCAATGTGTATTTTCAAAGTTTGAGTGTTAAAGTTATCGCTTTTCTGACTCAATCTACCCAAGTCTTCATGATCAAAATGGATTATCAGATATTCAACCACACACAATCATTAAACTAGAACCCTTTTTAATTAAACAATATTATTATTAATCTGATTAAGCTTGGAATTATGGAAGATTTGGCCAGAGAAAATGACGAAGGAATTTAAGACTATGGTCAAGTAGGGATTATTTTTGGAAAATTAAATCACAAATATTATTAACGAGTTTTGCATCACCTGAAATATTGCATTTTGGTTGAAATAAAATTGTCCCAACAAATATTACTAAATTGGTGGGTTAAATTAAGGAAGTTATAAAAAATTCAAAGTTTTTCGGGTATGGTAACTGAAACTTGAAATTTTGAGAGCTGTATTGATATATTCACGATTTGATACATTTCAACGAATCAGCTGTTTTCGGGAGAGGTTATTACAAACTAGGGTCAATTTTAATCACAGATAGCGCTAACCAAAATTTCACAAATCGTATTTTCGCTCTAGCGCCATCTACAGTATGTCATTTTTTAATAGCTATGAGAAAATTCCCAATTTGAAACCCACGTTTTTTATTGGTCAGCAGACAATCATTCATTCACTTCAAAAAATAACCACTAAGCCATTAAGAGCGATTTGTTTCAGAATAAGGCACTTTTCTCAATTGCTACTAAAAGATGTATTATAAATATTTGACCAAAAAGTTTTGGAATGACCTTTCTTTCAACTTTTATAGCCGGAAAACTTTACTTAAAATTTCTTGGATTAATTTTGGTGATAATCCCTTGATAAAGTGGTTGAAAAGGCAAGGTCTTCAACCTGAAATTATCCATGTGAACCTTATATTTTTTGAAAATACTGGCGTGGAATAAGCAACAAAAGATTTGGAACCTGGAACTGTCGTTTTGGAAATAGCTGAAACCGTTATTTTTACAGTTTTGTTTAATAAAATTAATTTGTACTTAAAAAGTATGAGGTGACCATCAGAATTTTTTTTAAAATGTATAAAAACAATTATAGGCTGTTAACTCTCAGCCACCGTACGGGCCTGAGGGACCAGATCAACTCGGACCGGTAATATTTTGCAAATATGTGTTGTATTTGGAATTACACTATTTAGTTACAGTACAAATTTTTGCAAATAATATAAAATCTTTTCAACAATGTTAGTTTTATCTACAGACCAAAAAATTCATTACGGTATAGTCGAAAAAGTCACGTGACCGTATTATTGAGAAATAAGTATGCTTCAAAAGCCGTGAAAATACAAATGTTTATAAATACGTGTATAAAAATTAAAATAATTCCCACAAGCTTGATATTGTGAAATTTCTTGCTGATAACGTAAACTTTTAATTTTTCAAATTTATTGATTCAGCTATATGGATTAAGGGCCCGTCGTGTGACAAATCGTGACTTTTGAAAAAAATACAAACAACGTTGGATAGTAGAATTCACTCAAAGCCCCGAAATCCAGAATAAACCGATTTCATTGTCAGATTTTGGCGGATCAACCAATTAAATTCTTAAATTGCACATTTTTCAAATAGTCATGATCTGTCGGTGAGGGCCCTTGATTTAATATCCTGATTCGAAAAGTGGCGCGTATTTGCGGACATAATTTTTAATTTTTGTTGTTGGTGCGAGATATGTTAAATGCATATGTTTATTTACTAAAAACTAATTTATTTTGATAAGCTTTCGATTTATTTTACAATCATTTTCAAATCAGGTTTTTTTCCGAAGTGAGAATTTGTTTCCAGATTGTGTCGGAGTAATTTGGCAATAGTGGGCTCTCGAAATTGCTAAGTAAAAGCCCACTATTCTAACGATTCATAAAGATCATTAATTGTGTAATACAGCTACATATAAGATTGGATTTTTAAAATTTTAATTGTTGTTTAGCGTGGGTTGATGTAGATTAATCGTAAGGCCTTCATAAGCAACTCTATCATACCAATTTTGTTAAGTGGTTTTAAGTGCTTTGAAATGCTCATATAAGTGTATTCTCAATTGTGTTCTGTCGGATCAGCTACAATGGAATCGGGCTTCTGAAGCTAGGTGATAGTCATACAATCATGTATATGTTCAAAAATATGTGAGTTTTCACACCTGCCATGTTCCTGAATTCTATTTTTGAGAATTCGACTAGTGTGGCCTATGTATGTTTCAGAACAGTTACATGTGAACAAAATATACCGTATTCGGCGTTAGAAGAGAGGTTCATAAGGTTTTAGGCGTGAGAGTACTATTTTTTTGAAGTGTTATAGTCTTAAAACAAATTTTGAGACTATAATTCGGAGTATATTTACTCAGTATTTTTTTTTAATAGCAATTTCGAGAGCCCACTATTGCCAAATTACTCCGACACATCTGCGAAACAAATTCTCACTTCGGAAAAAAACCTGATTTGAAAATGATTGTAATAAATGGAAAGCTTATCAAAATAAATTAGTTTTTTATAATTTGTAATAAGCCTGTATTCAATTATGCTCATCAGTTTTTGTACACTGACTTTATTAACATTTGAACAGAACTTTTTATTAAATAATATCCTCATCACCACTGACATCATTTATGAAACATTTAAAAGGTCCAAATATTATCGCTATGTGCGAAGAAATTCAAAACATTTTATTTTACCTGGAACAAAATGAAGAATCAATCGAAAGTATTTCAATTTTTATTCTTTTTCTGATCTTCGAGAAACAAAAAGGTAAGACATGAAATTTATGACCCTCGGATTTGTTCTTTAAGCACAAAGTTTTTTCTCCTTCAATTTTATTTTATACCAAAAAATAATAAAGATTATAATAAAGGTATAAAGATTTTTTCGATGACTAAAATTTAAAAATTAAATGACTGGTTTAGTTGGCGTTTCGTGGTTTAATACATCTTCAAAAGTAACATAATTTTCAGAATATAACATATGTGTGAACTTGAACAGTATCTAAAACTGCTTAAAACTCTAAGTTAAATCCCCCTTTCACACTGTGTAGCAAATGTAGTGTGTTATCTAGTAGAAGGGCCCAAATATTCCACATAGTGTGAAAGGGGGATTTATGGGCCAATAAGTAGTAATTTTATTCAAAGTCCATATCCTTTTCCCAACCTAAGTCCATCTTAAAAATGCTCACTATCTCTATAGCGCGTGTTCGAATCCCATATGATTACACACCGATCAACTTTGGCGGTCTCAAGATCAAGCACCCTTGCCTATAATCACTAAGACAACATGAGTGGGATTCGAACACAAGCTATTTAAATAGTAAGCATTTTAAGATGGACTTAGGTTGGGAAAAGGATAAATTTCAATAATATTCTACCATATAATAAATACATAATAATAATAAATTCATAACCACATAATAAATATAATAATACATCTACCATTTACCATCAACTGCACGGTTCTGTCGGAGAGAAAATTCATAATACATTTTAAATATAGATTCAAGATCAAAGGCTTTTGGTTATATTCAACAATTGCCTGCTTTTTATACTGTTCCATTATGTTGGATGGAATCTGAAATTGATATGCTACCAGATAAGTTTTCAAATTTTTAGTGAATCAGCACTCAATTCAATTTTAGTATTCAAAATATGGTTCACGAAGACAAAAATGAATATAAAGAATTATTTGTCCAGCTAAAAGAGTTGACTACAAAAGTATTTCCGGTGGGATACGTAAAACATCACAATAAAAAAACTTATCAACACTTTCTAAGCAGGTGGGGGGTCTTTTTTCCCGCATACGGGAAAAAATGAAAAGTTTTTTCCCGCATGTGGTTTTATGAAATGCGGAAAAAAAGTTGAGCTCAGAGCGTTTTTTCCCGCATTTGAATATTACAATTAATGACATTTGAAAGAAATTTCTGTCTGTATATTGAAAAGGTAACAACAATAAATTTTCGAGTTTATCGATTGAGGTGGTGGTCTCTATAAAGAAATTCTAACCTAGCTTTTCAACAAACAGTTTCAAGCGTGTACACTGAGCACAAGTTTACCTCACCCTAATTCAAGCCTTTTCAAGATAGGGTAATTTTTGGTACACAGAAGATAATCGTGTACACTTTGGGCATAGCGAACCGTTTAGTCGGAAAAACAATGGTTGGTGCAAGAACAATATTTTTCCAGCAGACCCTACTCTTACTCTAACCCTATTATTCCTGACGAACAGTTTGCATGGTTTCCTACCGTGTACACAGTGCACAAGTTTACTAACCCTAACCCGTTAACATACGGGTTAATCAATCCTAAATAAATTCGAAACTACATTAATAATTTCCCAAATTAATCAATAATTTTAAAATAACAAATATTTTTCTTCGCAAATGCCGGAAAAATGAAATTTTATAAACTTGGGAAAAAATCAGATTTTTAATGCGGGAAAAAACTAATATGAAAATGGATTAACTAGACCATTACGCCCAGCGGTAGCTAATTTCGACAAAATGAGTGTTGTAGTTGATTTATTCCGAATGCGAGAGAACAAAATTTTTACAAATAGAAAAAATTCGACAAATAATTATTGAAAACTTTACATAAAAAAGTGTAAATATTCCTTTCAACTATATTTATAATTTATCTGATACATTTGTTCAACTAATAAATCGATAATTTTATAATTTCATATATTATTTTGCTTAAATGCCGGAAAAATTTTGAATGCGGGAAAAAAACTCAAGGTTTTTAATTTTATGCCAAACTAAGGCCCAATTAGTAGGCTATTCCAGCCCAATGCGATTCTTTCGGCCAAAATCGAGCCAGTTAGTTTAGATGTTTGTCATCATATAGCTGAGCTGTGCCAAAATTTTATTTCGCGTTTGTGGTTGGGATTTTTTTTTTTCAAAAATTGATGATTTTTTCCGAACAAGATGATATATATCGATAAAATGCGGCCTTGGGTCGATGCATTCTGCAGGCGATGTCATTTCCCCCCCCGAATATGAAGGCTTAGAAGAGGCAACAAATTTCCAATTTTAGGGCGGCTTTTATGCAATCATTTCTGTCAACATTTGATATTTCATAGGGCGGCTTCCGATCGTACATTTCTGGCCCAAAAACTGAGAGGCCCTTGGAAGAGGCAACATTTTGTAAATTAGGGCGGTTTCAATCAACTCTCGTGCCAGATGAGTAGATTCTAGGGGCGGTGTTCATCAAACAGTTTCGTATCACAGTTGATATCTTCGTGGTGGCTTCATCAGACATGTTCGCCCAAGAAAGTTGATATGCTTGGAACGAGGCAACATTGTTGAATTTAGGGCGGTTTCATCAAACATTTGCCAAAGATTTGATAATTTATGGGGCGGTTGTTCATTGCAACATTTCTGCCACATTTGATATTTGAGGGCGGTGTTCATCGACATTTCTGCGTATGATGATTTAGGACGCAGTCAAAGTTGCGACCATTGTCTGAAGGCACGAGACTTACGTATTTATACTTAATCGTCATTAGATAGGTCACTATTATGAGTAGTGTGACGCGAACTTGAGGCAGAACAAAAACAATGAGAGAGGTCTCAGCATCATCTTACAAAATCTTGGAGGTGGCGATAGATCGACCCAAGGAAGAAAAAAGTTCCTATGATGACTCTTTTTTGTCCATTTTAACCTCCTAGGTTGTCTAAATCAATAACGGCGTTTTTCGGGAAAAATACTGGAGCTTTGGAACGCGTGAAGTTCTAAGCGTAATTTCCAGAGTCTGTCGCCCTTAGTTTATATATGACAGATTAACCTCACAACATTCAATTGTCCCAAATGAAATAAGCAACCAATTTATAATCTTTTGAATAGCTTGGGAGCACCACCTTTTTTTTTTTCACAAAAATCGAAAATTGCAATTTTCATGCAAAGACCAAGTGAATGTCGTGTTGGACTCAAAAAGTTCTAGAATTAAGGAATAGATCCACAGTGTGTTTGCTGATGTACTGTAAGGTACATCGCTTTTGAACCCAGTTCATAGATCGAAAACGTTCATAATTCGTGTTCTATTTAGCTTTTAGAACCGCAAAGTTGTTTTAACTTCTCAAGGTGGTGAAAAACAACGTTTTCTGTGAAAAATTATGACTTTGTTATTGCAGGTCTAGGGAAGATTAATTGAGCGGGGTTTAGGGCAGAGAAGAAATCATATCAGGTGGGTGCAGATTGTTCCTTCTAGCTTTCCGGAATCTATTTATTACAATAAGTGCTAGTAGGATTTTGCCTTGGGAAGAGACTTCAAATTTTTGTTCGGAACGCAGAAAATTGAGAATGCTTTTTGACGGGTCTCCAAATGACGTTGTTTGTTCAAAAAAAACCTATAATGTACATCTTTTTGTTCTTCAGATGGCTGCCTTATTTGTTTGAGTTAGTGAGCGTGAAATTTTGCTCGCGAGATTCCAAAGTTCAAGGAATGTTCAACTGTGGGACATTACACGTCGGTGTAGCTACCGGAAATGTTAGGTGCGCAAAAAGCTTCGCATTATTTGAAGATGCAATGATTATGGTACTTAAAGATAGGATGCGCCAGCGAAGTCGGACTTTGGTAATAAATGGTATGTAGTCAACATAGGGTCTTAAGATGACCACCATGGTAGGTGGCTTTACGATGTCGATTGCTTTGCTTTGGGTGGTGTAAACAGCAACACACGGTATTAAGCATTTAGCCAGGAAAGCTCATTATATAAAAGAATAATGAAACCGTCGACTAGTTGAAAGTGTAAACTTTTTCTGAACGTGATTTTAAAAAAAAATTAAATTTTTCGGAAAAAAAAATTTTGTGTGCAATTTTGACCTGACGCGTGATTGGTGAAATAAAAATGCCAAAAGTCACTTTTGACCCTGGAACATGAAACCGCTATGATTAAATTAAACAAGAAAACATAATTTTTGAGATTTTTTTTTTTAGCAGAATCGGAAAATGGTGTAATGGGTGACTCAAAAGACGAAAATGTGTCGGCAAATGTTAGCCATAAACAACTAACTGTTTTGGATAGAGAGATTTTGAGGAACCTGTCAATTAGCCGAAATTATCAATGATATAAGCATACCATTATAATTAAGAAAAATATTTTTGAAAGATTAATTTTTATCTATTTTTTAGTATATTTTTTCAACATTGTGTGCCAATGCGCTGATGTTTGTTGAAAAATCAAATGCTCAACAGTCCTCGTTTGATACGTCGGAGATGAAAACCTCGTGATTGTAGTTATAATTAGACAAGATATAACATATGTTTTAGTTGTTTGTTTACGTACTAAATCGAAAATTTGACTGAGTAATCGAATAAGTGACGAAAAAGTTGTCAATTTAGCATAGAAACAGAGAGAATTTTCATTGAGTAAGTTTTGAGGAACACGGTCAATATTAGAAGATGAATAATAGCGCACCATAGATAGAGGGAATGTTTCCGGAGGTTTGATTTTTTATGCTATTTTTTTCAAGAAATGTATTTTAGAACCCTTTAAAGGCCGAGTGCGCTGATTGGTGTTGAAATAAAAATGGTCACACTGTCATTTTTGATCGACGGAAATGAAAGGACTCGCATGGATTACATGATAGAACATGAAAAACATATTGTTCTAACTTGCGGTTAGGAGACAAAAAGTGGTTGTCAAGGGACTAATCATTACACAAAATTGTTAGATTAAAAAAGTATGCGACTCTGGATTGTATGCATCAGATTTCTTTTTTCGGCGAACATATACTGAAAACTTAAAAACATCATGAAAGAAGAACGAAGAATTCTTATTATTTGATCTATTCCTTCTACATAATCGTTACCCATGAAGAGTTATTATTTATAGGCGATGTTCTATAGTTTTTTTTTGCGTTCTGAGCGGACCTTTGAGTACATTTTATTGCGCCATAGTAGTGTGCTAATGACGTTCCATTAGAAGTCAACTGGTTTTCGGCATTGCTTTTGAGGGTACTTGCTAAAAAAAAAAAAGCATGAACTTGACGTGGACTTGGGTGTGACTAGTTTTTGGCTCTCTAGAGGAATCCTTTCAGTAATTTATGTGATCCTAGTTCTAATGGACGTTCATTAGAAAATCGACTGCTTAATAACAAATTTGAGGTTGACCTGGGTGTTGACGCAAGTTTTGCTCTCTACGCGACCTCTCAGTAAATATTGACCCATAGTCCTAATACGTGTATTAGAAAGTCGATGACCCTTTGCCGATACGTTTGGGTATCTTAACAATGTCTATACGAATGAAGTGAAGATAGAAATAACCTTGAACGTTTGACTCGTCATTGAGAGGTCAATGATATTTGGTCCGCTCGACGCTATCGAAAAGAAGGCTAACTGAAACGCTTTTAATTATCGACTTTCGTCAACAAATTATGCTGTCCATCGTAGCACTTTATACGTTGCTTTCTTTATGTATTGGTGTCAAATATACGTTAATAAAGTCAAGTATATTGATAATAAATTCGATTTTCAAGTCATACAGCAAAACCTACTCGCTCTATCCCGCCTTGAATTTTCAAAAAGTGAAGAAATTTTCAAGTGCCTTGAACACTTGCTAAAACTGAAGAAGTCACCTCGAAAGAACTACGGGACGTGTACGAAGTTATTTAGAAACTGTATCTCTAAAACAACGGGTTTTTTGGTGTTTTTTAGCGATTTTCAAGGAGCCTAACAAAAGATAATGTCTTACTCTAAGTGATTTTCGCAATTTCAAACATTTATAAAGCCGTGATCAAAAGCAATTTGCGGCAATAAACTATCGGTCGATCCATTGGTGTAAAAACGATTGGCATTCATCAAATTGTCAATTTTGACCATATCAGTAAATTATAAAAAAAGCCAAAACAGTTTTCAAAAACAAGAATGCAAGAATTTTGCGTCTGGAAAAGAAATAAATGCCATCTCCTCAGGTTTTGTTGTCTCGATGCTATAGACATGGAAATGCTCAACTCGCGTCCATCACCTAATTTTATGATGTATAATTTTTATACCCCAACAAGGTTATGTTAAGTTTTTGAAAGTTAAGCGTAATATTCTGAGATTTTAAGAATATCTAAAACAGATTTAAATTAAAGAAATAAATTTTAATTTTATTTTGTCTATGTTTCAGACATTTCATCGAAGGGATTTAATTAACTGTACGAGTCAAAACGGCGGTCTGGTGCCAAGCCTTGTCAGAGGAAACATTAATTCATTTTTCTCTCCCCTCAGTACTCTACAGTTCGGTCGTGTTTGTCCAAAATGTGATAAAAAATTATACTATCACTTCTAGAGGTACCTTGGTGTTTTCGTTTATGCTATTTCCCAATAGACGTCCATTTTAATATCTCGAATAGAAGAGAGGCGATCAGTTAGAACCGGTTTTGTATATCTAATGTAAATAAGTCTTATGGATGTGTTCTAAGATAACTACTGAAAACTGTAGAAAATCTTTTTAATTATAATTTTGTCGATATTTTCTGTGGTGTAAAGAAGCTTGGTTCAATTGAATTATACGTTACGATGCATAATCATAAATTCTTTCAATCTGAAATGTCGATGAAGCCGCCCTACAATATCATGTGGCAGAATTTATGAAGCCGCCCCTAAAAATGATCAATGTGCCAGAAATTGATGAATACCGCCCTAATTATGCATTCTGGCAGAAATGTTGATGAAGACTCTGCGACGAAATGCAAAATGGTTGCCAAAAATCTTCGCAACCTTCATTTTTGGGGCAGAGAAATTGTTTGATTGAGACGCTCCGCTCTTGCATCAGGAAAGTTGGCCTTCTTCCGAATACGCCTTCCATTTTTGTGGGTCAGAAATGTGTGATGAAATCGCCTGTGAATTCAAAATGTTGCCTCTTCAGACGCCTTCATTTTGGCAAATTGTTGAGTGAAGCCTGCCCTGAATTCAAGAATATGCCTCTTCCAGCCTCTTCATTTGGGCAAGAAATGTTGATTGCATTGCCGCCCTAAAAATTGGAAATTGTTTGCCTCTTCTAGAGCCCTGTCAGTGCCCAGTTCTGGTGGGGGAAGAATTATCGTGGCAGAGGAAAAAAAAACCCGCTTTAGTCGATATATTTTCGAAAAATCGCATTTTTGACGAAAAGAAAGAGGTATTCGAGCTTATTAAAGAGCTTCGCGAAGCTCCCGAAAAAAGTTGTATTATGTACTGCGAGAAGCCACACGCGTTGATGGTCATGATATCAATAAAAAAAATTTCATAATTTTTTTTTAATTTTTTTATATTATTAACCTCTCAAAGTTCCAGAAGAATACCTATTATTTCTATAAGTCGAAATAATGGTGGAATAGCTACAATTAGTCATATATTTTTCGACAAAAAAAATATATTTCTGCTTATAATTCGATTTTTTCTCACTCTGAAGATGCAAAGCGAACATGTCAAATTAAAATACAATTTTAAAATAAATATATAATTATTACGTCTCAAACAACCAAAACAATTATAAAACTTCACTGTATTTCTGAAACGTATCCCTTCGAAAGGATAATTCCGCTATGGAACCATTACTATGGGCTGATTTTTTATGGGCAGTTTGTTCATTTAAAACACGATATGCACACATTGCAAAACTCCATAAATATCCAAAATGTGTAAACTTTGGGATTTATTCAAACGGATCAATGGCGCCATTTATCGATCTATGAAAGATTTTATATTTATCAAAAGTGATTATTAAATGTATTAACACCAATTATTTTTATATCCAAAAATTTAACTCTTGAGCGCCAGAAGTCTAAATTTAAAATCGACGCTGACCGTAGTTCGTGAAATATTCTTCTGGATATTTAGGAAAAATATATTTTATATTGTTTCATAAATAGAACGTTTGTGGCTTTTTAGATTGAATGAAAGCGTCTTCTATTTGTTTTAGTATAGATAAATAAGAATTTTTAGAAAGTTGGTTAGTTTTATCAGAATATTATATGAATAAAATTGCGAAGAAGGCCACGACTGACCCACGCTCAATGTCTAAATATTTGGCGTTTCATTTACTTCTTTCAAACGCACCTGAGATCAGAACCGCCCTCACAAAAGCCTTTGCTTCGCATGCCCAAAACAATTATTTTTTATTATAGCATAAGTAATTTCACATTCGCTCAGGTAATACGAAACTTTTTTGATATAAAATCTTTTAAAGTTAACCATGGCGCAAACCAAGCAACCAAATCGGGTTATGATCCACGACGAGGTACTTTTCAAGTAATTTGTGAAAATTTTATCAAAAAAGGAGATCAAATATTTATCGAATATGGGGAAAAAAAAGATAATACATCATTATTACTCGAATATGGATTCGTGATGCCAAACAATCCATTCGACAAAATTCAAATTTCAAAAACTGATTTAAATGAAGCTTCGCAAAAATATCAAAATAAATTTCAACTCACTAGATTGGCAACAAAGGCTGGTGCAAAAATTTGAGAATAAGGTCAAAAAAACATACATGTATATTGTTTTCATATTGTATTATCTATCGTTTCGTATTTATTACATTATCAAAAATTTGATTTTTACAAATTTAAAATTTCAACAATGAACTTCAGTTATTCTAGAAATTTTCAGACAGCAAGGTACAAAAAAATAGTAAAACGAGTTGAAATAAGGAATTTCAAAAACGTAAAAAATGGTTATCGATGTTTTTGACCATCTTTAGAGACTTTTTTCTGGTCATTTCAAGATGTAGGATTTTTTTTGTCTATGAAAAATTAAAAAAAAATATTTTTTGGTCACATTTTCGAGATTTTACAAGGAGTGCAAAACCCGGATCTAGCGACCCCGTATGAAGAGCTAGAGCGCTCAATTTTTTAGCAAGTGAAAATTAAGCGTTTTTTAGGGAAAAGTTTTAAGGATTAGGGTCGGCGACCATGTGGTTGACCTTAAATAAGCGGTCAAAGTTCAAGGTCAATTTCAAGTTCATCGTAGAGACTTGAAAGCAGTGTTCTAAAACGGGATGAGTTTTCAATCCCGATCCCGCCCGGTCCCGACTCATAATTTGTTTTTCAATCCCGATCCCNCTCCGAAACTGAAAATATTTTAAGGGGGAACCGGCTCCGAAACTGAAAATATTTTACGGGGGAACCGGCTCCGGGGCTAACAATATTTTAAGTGGGGGCCGGCTCCGAAACTGAAAATATTTTACGGGGGGAACCGGCTCCGAAACTGAAAATATTTTAAGGGGGAACTGGCTCTGACTCTAAAAATTTTCGAGGGGGAACCGGCTCTGAATCTGAATTATTTCAAGGGTGGAACCGGCTTTCACTCTGAAATATTTTAAGGAGGGTGACCGGCTCCGAGGCTGAAAATATTTCAAAGAGGGAGCAGGCTCAAAAAAAAAATTACCAAAATAAAACAGGTGCTTCANATTATAAGTTATCATTGAATTTTTCAAATTTGACAAGAAAAATTAAAATTTTTGATCAAAAATTGAATTTTAAAATGAACAAAATATTGAATGAATTTCCAGTCATGAATAAAATATTCTTCACAAATAATTTCAAATAAATTAAAATTTATCTTCAATTAATTTTTTTATTTTTTAATACAATTTTTGATGGAAAATTTCAATTTTTTCTTAAATTTTTTTATCAATTATATTTTTAAATATCATTATTCAAAACAACTATTAATAAAAATTGTCTAAAACCGATAAAAACTTAAAATTCATATCAAAAATTCGAAAAAAATTTCCCAAATTGTCCTAATTTTCCCCAACTTATCCTTATATTTCCCAAATTGTCCTAATTTTCCGAAATTGTCCTTATATTCCCAAATTGTCCTTATATTCCCAAATTGTTCTTATATTCCCCAAAAAAATGGAATAAAAATATTGTTCTGTTAACACTGTTTATAATTTATATATATCTGAAATAATTTTCAAATAAGTAACAAACTCGTAAAGCATTTTACGAAAACGATTTTGAAAAAGCACAATTTCTCTGCAGCAGCAAAAAACTCGAGCAAATATTATCCAAATTGATTGAAACTTTGAAAAATAACACGGAAACAAAGTTGTCGACCATTTATAGGACAAGAAATAATTAGTTTACGTTTAGGTCATTCGTAAAAATAAAAAAAACGAATTTTGTAAAATTCAAAAACTCTCTTATGTAATATTGAAAATGTTTTTTATTCAAACATAAAGATCAAGCGCTGCTTCATTATGAAAAGTGCCGTGTTAATTGCATAACAAATAATAAGAAGCCTTGTTTCTCTCAATAAAGAAGATATTAGTTTGAATACATATTTTTATTTGTTAGTTTTCTACGGAGAATTCATTTTTGCCATTTATATTATAATTTTATTAATATTTCTGTAAAACGTGCATTTTGGATGAAACTCCAAAAATAGACTTTGAGGTCGAACTTTTTTGTGCCAGCAAAATTCATGATTTTTAGCTTTAAAATATGTCTCCTCCTAGATTGAATAACAAAAAAGGGCCCAAAATTTAAGAAAGTCTACCTTGTTTCATGCCTGAGATTTGAAGGAGCCATTATTCTTAAATTTCGACGCAGACTTGAAAATATGATTTTTCAAAAAAAAATCGAAAAATTTCAAAAAAATGTGCTTTTATTTTTTTCGAAAATAGGCTAAAAAGAAGGCCAGGGAAACACTAGAAATAAAGTTGGCTTACGTTAAGCCGATATTTTTTGATTTAATTCTTATAAAAACACTGAAGTATCTAATGAAAAAACGCGAATATTTTGCGAAAAATTTAGTTTGATGATTTGATCGGAAATAAATTTTGTAGAAATCCCGGAGCAATTTGGTATCCTCGGAGAAGATAGATTTTAAAGTCTGATATTGTCAGAAAAACGTCGGTTATTTTCCGTTCTAGAAATGTTTAGTCGCTGGATTCGAAAAATATTGTCTTAAAAGATTGGCGTAACGGTAATATTTGTTCTTTAAAATTTTGAGCTAAATTGGATATGTAATCTGGGAGGAGATAGATTATTCAGTTTGAAAAATGTCATCTTAACGATACTGTAAGACGATTTGAAATAAGAAATTTTGAAAGTCAAAAATGGGTATCGATGTTTTTGACCCATCTTGTAGAGAATTATTTCTGGTCATTTTAAGGCCCAGAATTATTTAAAAAAATGGTTTAAAGGTCGAAAAGTGACCTTTCAGTCCGTGGGTTCTCATGAGAGTTACAATAGCGGTATCAAAAATATAATAAGCTGACTCGAAAGCGAAGGGTTTTCTACAGGGGTGTTTTTTTGTAATGTTATTGGATGTACCGGCTGGTCAAAATTAACCGATAAAGTATAGGTTCCGGTACCGGAAGTGATATTTCAATGATTTGAATGTACCAAAAGATGCGGAACTATCGGTTTTCTGGAAACCATATAATGAATTAGGGGTCTTAAGTGACCGCAAGGTGGCGCTAGAAGAGCATTTATATCATGGGAAAATATCACTTTCGGTTTTCACTCAAAATATAAATACCCCTCTAGCGTCACCTTGCGGTCACTTAAGATCCCTATTTCATAATACTGTCTCCAGAAAACCGATAATTTTGCATCTTTTGGTACATTCAAATCATTGAAATATCACTTCCGGTGCCAGAAAATTTACTTTACTGGTTAATTTTGAGTACCCCTGTAGAAAACCCTTCACTTTTGACCGATCAGCGGTGTCAAAATTATATTTCTGCAGCAGCTAAGAATATGAGCAAAAATGTCACATACTGTACATACTGTGTATTTGATGTACTATTTTGCAAGATTAAGGATAGATCTACAAATGAGTATTTCCGGTTTTTCTCATAAGCTCTTAGTTTTCAAGATCTATAACCGTGAATATGTCAAATTCACTATCCATAGTATGTTCCGTTAATGGATTCCATACCCCCATAAATCTGGTTCAGAGTCCATTTTTCGCATAAATAAGTGGACGCAGAAAGTTCTCACAGAGAGGTTGCCCAATCAGAGCGACGGGAAATTGAGCTCTAAAAAAATAAATAATTTAAAAAACTCGAAAATAGGACAAGACAAAAGTTAAATTTTAAGATAATCTAATTAATAATTATTTTCAAAAATTTTTAATCAAATGAACAAAAACGATCCATCCGGTTCAAGCGTTGAAAAACGGGGTCAAAAGAGAAAATTATGTTCAAATGTCGAGAAAATAGAAAAGTCGGAGATTGAAGAAACCCTTACAGAAAATGAACGATACGAACTGGAATATGGAGTGTCTCCAGACGATCCAATGTTTCACTAAAAGTTAAACTTTGAGGCCGCCAGCAGGCAAACAAATAAATAAAAACATAGAACAACTGAAGAAAAAATTGTGAAATAAGTTATGGTGTGAAGGTCCTAAAGGCATTTTTAAAAACATTAATGCTTATTTTAAAAGTAAATTTTAAGATTTCAGACAGTTATTTTGTCAGTGTGTATCAAAAACGAGTTTTTAACTTAGTCCAAGCGCGATGTGTCAAATTACAACGCGTTTCGAATCCACACAGAAATAAAATACAGACCAGTAATGTCCGTGTATAAGGACATTATGGCAAATACAGCATGTCACATTTTTGCTCATATTCTTACTTTTTTGCAAGAGCCAACCTAAACCAATCAAAACGTTTAAATTCACAAATACGTAGGTGCTTCACAGATTTAAATGCTCATTGACCAATCAGCGGTGTTAATCAGGTTTCTGCAAAAATCTAAGAATATGAGCAAAAATGTGACATACTGTATATGGCCAAAACCTACGCTCGATTTTGGTCCGTCCCTCTTTTAAGACAATAAGGAGGAAACATCCGAAGGGTATATTTTTCAGAAAATATCTATAATTCACCTCTTTTTCGTAAATATACCTGTTTTTCGTAAAATTTTGACAGAAGAGCAAACAAAAGGATCTTCATTATTTTTGGGGATAGGAATGGAAAATGGCGAAAGGGATGGCTTTTTTGGATGCCTGCTTAAAATGACCAAAAATATCTCTACGAGATGATCCGATAAAATCAGTCTCCATTTTTGACTTAAATTTCCTTATTTCTGACTGTCTGGGAACGAAATGTATTATTAATAAAAATTTCAAATTGTGAGGTGTTTTTTCATAAATTTCGTTGCACTCTTGTAAAAATACTTTTTGTTTCGAATTAAAAGTTTTCAAATTGTTTGAAATTATTTTGCTTTTGGTTCTCTATCTGTGCTGGTGTAATTTATCCACTGTTTTTCAAAATCTTTCATATCATTGTTCTACCATTTTTTTGTTCAATTTAGCCTGTCACAGGTTAACCTACCAACCAAACTATTCTGTGATATTCGGAACCCCCTTCATAATGTTCGAATTGCCTGATTTTTTGCTTGTGATTTGTTTATCCAATATTGGTTCGAATTCTAACATATGAAGGTCACTTCTGGTTTTGCAGCATGTGAACGCCTAGGGTTCAATTTCTTAATTTTTGACTCCTTGGGCACAATTTGGGCGTTTTCGCATAATTATCAAATCGTGAACAAGGAGAGGGGGTTCTGCTATTTTTCTTATATCAGTATTTAACTGCATTTTCTCTCTGCAAATTATGGTGATATCTAAAAACACAATTCAGTTAATTCTATGAGTCACCTTTTTAAATTCTTTAGATTTTCGAAGCGGTAAATTATAAATGGAAAGTTTAGACTCTAGGTCAAGAAAACGATCTGTGCATAATGACGGTCATCCACCGAGCAAGAAGCAAAATAACAGAAATAAAAAGGTTTGCTAAATGCTTCAGAAAATTTGGCCATTTTCTTATTTTTATAAAAGGCTGTCGAACGCAAAAAGTCTGAAATATTTTTTCTGCATTTTTTTTGAGGGCACGTTAATCCGCCAAAAAAAATAATTTTGAATCGGAATTCATTCGGCATTTGAAAATGACTTATCTGATTTAATTTCTAGATAGCTCAAACTGAGCACAAATATTTAGTTAATAATAACATTAAAAAAAA
>SCLH01000546.1:119309-132628 GCA_004367855.1 Oikopleura vanhoeffeni | reverse complement strand
AAAATTACCAAAAATTTCAGAGTGTTGCCCATTGGTCTCATAGGTCTGAAAAAATCAAATCTGCGAAAAAGTGTTGCCCATTGGTCTCACCCACTGTATCTGAAAGGGGATCCTTCTAGACCTTTATTTTCGCGTTCGCATTTGAACTAATATTCGAAGCTCTTATTGGTTAAAGCAGTGATATCCGGTGCTCTCATTGGTCAAATGCGAACGCCAAAGTAGAGGCCTAGGGATCCCAATCTTGGATATGTGAAAAATCAACCCTAAGTGATCGATTTTAGCCGAAAATCGATTGGTGAACAGGCTAGGTATTGTCCATTTTCTGGATTTTTACTGAAAACATAAACATTTCCTTTTTTGAAATTACTTCGAAATAAAAATTTTAAACTCTGAATATGAGTCATATTTAGGGTGCGCAGCGGTCAAATTCTAATTTCTAAATTAAAATAATGAGACCAAAACGGAAAAAAATATCCGGACAGATTATATTTTTTCTTAGTTTTTTTGCCATTTTGGCCAGGGAAAATGACGGTCGAAATATTAAATCGGCATTTGCAATTTTTCCGCAGTCTTCCGCATGGTTCTCACTATGCGCACTTGAAAGCTTTGTGAATTCTGCATAAAATGAAAAAATAAAATTAAGTATTCATAACTATTGACCAAAATATTTTCAGCTTATAAAGTGTTCCGCCTACGCATTTTTTTTGTCAAAATGATCAAAAATTTTTTCGAAAATTTTTGGACATTTCATTTTTCAAAAAAAATTTTTTCAGAAAATAGCAAATTTTTAGGTGAGTACGATCCTTGCCACAAGGAAACTAAAAAATTGAGCTGATTATGCTCAAAAACGAAGTTAGTGCTGAAAATGAGGGTTTTTGAAACTCACTTTCTGACCACTAGATGGNGAGAATTCATATAAAGAAGTTAGAGAAAACCGTGACAAGAATAAATCTGGCCGGAGTCGTGATTATGACTCATAATGACGTCATCGATGTAATCTGATATCAGATTTGAACTCCTTGTACCCGTATTAGTGTACAGACCGAATTTTGGCCTGATTGAAACAACTTTGAAAATTGGACCGACCGGAATTCCGCCATTACCGGTCAACCGGTCAGAAATTCAAAAAACTAAATCCACCGCGAGACGCGGAATTAAATTCTCGATCTGCCAATATATAGTCTTATGGGGTTTCAAAATACAAGAAAGCCGTCATTTGGGCGTAGCTCCTAAAAAAAACCACCTAAGTTATATCTGATAATACAAAATTTATTTCGAGTCACATTCAGCACTTACAATTTTATTTCACGGTCATTTTTGAAATATTTTTTTGATTTCAGCCAGAAAAAAATACTTGGTTTAGAATCTGATCGTAAAGTACAAGATTTTCTATGGTTTATTTTCAAATTCTATTGAATTTTTGTTATTTTTTGTAAAATGTCGATTTTCTTTGGCATAACAAATTTATAATTAAAAGTTTAATTTGTCATGCCATAGAAGGCCGACATTTCACAAAAATGGCGAAACTTCAATATAGTTATATTACCATTATATCAAAAATTCACCCGTTCTATATTTTTCTATCGACACATAAACAATAAAAATAGAGTCTAGGGATATTCTAAGTTATCAATAAGATCACATTTTTATCCGTTTCAGTGATTTTTCGAACACGGTGGATAAAAATGTTCAAAATGGTCTCCAAAGTACAGGGGGTGAGCTAGATATGGTCCGTCTTGGACTCGCTCGAAATCAAATCATGGACGTCAAGTTAAAACAAGCCTCAGATTCCGTTAGTGGTCAAACCGTTGTAGACCCTTCCGGATATTTAACAGATATGCAATCTATGTTACCCTCATATAATGGGGATATTCAAGATGTGAGAAAAGCGAGATTATTAATGAAATCCGTCAGAGAAACTAATCCAAAACAGCCACAGGCATGGATTGGTTCAGCTCGGCTAGAAGAAGTTGTAGGAAGACTTCAAGATTCGAGAGCTCTTATAATGCAAGGAAATTGTTAAGAAATGCAAAAACAAATTACACATCATCAAAATACTAGCTCTACCGCCACTCGTGGTTATTTTTGAAGTTTCAAATGCTCATTTTCGTTTTAATTAATTCAGGGTTAGTTCACCTAAAAGGCTGGTTCACTTTTAGTCATAAATTGGGGAGTTGAAGATTTCAAAATATTAACTCTTTACCCACACTTGTGGTCATTTAAGACATTGCCACAAGTGTGATGCTGGATTTGTCAATATGTGGAGAGTACATATGTACTACATACATACTATAGTACCAAGTTTTTATCACGTGACCGCGTTTTTATAACTTAAAAATCTATTTTTAGTTAAATTTGTTACAAATCATTACATGCATTTGTCATAATAAAGGGTTTATGATTCAAAATATGACCTCATTGAAATCAAAAAATTAAAATTTAACTCAAAATTTTCCACTTTTTGTTAAATAATTTTCTAAAATTTTATTCTGAAACAATTGTAAGGAACTGAAATGTGCCCTAAAAGTGAAGATGTTTGGCTTGAAGCAGCTCGTTTGGCGCCAGCTGATCAAGCCAAGAAAATCTACGCAGCCGCTGTAGCAGAAATTCCAAATTCTGTTAGAATCTGGTGCGCTGCTGCAAACTTAGAAAAGGTCTGGTTTTCTCTAAAACTGCTCATTTTAAATAAATTTAAGGTAAAAATAGGAAAATTACTATTACAGTAGAGTGCGTTGAAACGGACAGTTTGGTCGAACGAGTTTTAGTCAAAAATTCCTGCTAGTCGTGCATTTTAAAGATGCACGTTTTGGGATGCAAGCACTGTTGCGTCAAGTGCTTTACCGATAATCCTTGAATGGGGTCCATCAAGGCCCATTTAAACGCACGCTTGCAGGACTTTTTAACCCAAATCCACTGTAATAACCTGTCCGTTTAAACACACTCTACTGTAGACTACTACTACTCAATTTTGTAACTACTACTCAATTTTAAGAATTTAGTTGTTTACCTTAAAATGAATGTCAAACAAAAATAACTTAACTGTACAAGCAAAATATACATATCATATGTAACATATAAATTATATGATATAATACACGTATTTTACATGCTTACCGAACCTTGGTCGCACCTTTTTTGGTAAATTACTTTTAGTAAAACAATAATTTTCATAGTAGTAGGACGCGTCCCTTTAAAAGTACTCCCCTTTATCTGTCAACCGAAAATGGGTATTCAGTGGTTATCGGTTATTTTCACGTAAGAAATATCATAAAAATTATGAAGTGAAATATGACACCATTTGAGATCATATTATACCTTTCAAGTGTCGTAATAATTTATTAACCTTGAAATTAAATTGAAACCCTGTATTTTATGGGTAAAAATGACCAAGAAAATTGTTACTAACATTTTTTCCACTGAAATTCTTATCCCGAAACATGCAAAAAAAATATTAGAAAACAGATTTTCAAAAGTTCGAGTACCTCAAAAATAACTATTTTTTTTTAAAAAATGGTTCTGAAAAACCAAAATAAAGGATAAAAAATCAAAACGACGAGTATATCAAAAAGCTCTTGAAAACATTCCAAATGCCGTTAGATTGTGGAAAGCAGCAGTCGAATTAGAAGATGAAGATGACGCTAAAGAGCTATTGAAACGAGCGGTTGAATGTTGCCCATCTTCTACCGAATTATGGCTAGCTTTGGCAAAATTGGAAAATTATGATAATGCCAAAAAAGTTTTGAATAAAGCTCGAGCTACAATTCCGACAGACAAAGGAATCTGGATTACAGCTGCAAAGGTATACATAGCCATAATTATGTCGTTTTTCTCGATAATGACATTGTCTATACAGTATAGACTATACTATAGACTCTATAGGAACAAAACCGCCGAAATTTGGTCAAAACCTACGTAATTTTGAAAACGGGGTCGTCTATAAGGACAAAATGGCCATTTTTCAAATATTATTTTAAAATATCATAATAATTTAGCGTGTTTTTTGAGTTTCTACGCTATTTTCGGTTTTTATCACTTTTTAGGAAAATTCGAAAACTTTTTAAAAAACTTTCTAAAGAAAATCTACTTTTGTGAAAGTAATTTGATAATCATTCATTAGTTAACCCTCAGCCTTAATTTTGTTTTGCACAATTGTTCAACTTTTATCCACACGAATATGGAAGTTAAACAAATTGGGCTGCCAATTTGGGCATGAGAAGCTGAATTATTTTTTTGACAAAAAGTTAGAAAAAATGGCAACTCAATTGTTTTTTTTCAGTTAGAGGAAGCAAATGGGAATTCGTCCCGTTGCGATGTTGTGGTTCGTCGTGCTCTCGAAGCTCTCAAAGCAAATGCAGTCGAATTAACTCGGGAAGAATGGATCGCCGAAGCTGAAAAGGCTGAAAAAGCAGGAGCTCCGGCCACTGCTCAGTCTATTATCAAAGCTGTTATCGCTGAAAGTATCGAAAATGAAGATAAAAAACATATCTGGATGACTGATGCTGATGAATGCATTGGAAATGGAAGTATTCATTGTGCAAGGGCCATTTATGCGTTTGCGCTAGAAGAATTTAGAAATAAAAAATCGATTTGGCTTCGAGCTGCGTTTTTGGAAAAGCAGCATGGGACTAAGGAATGGGGACGCAATTTATAGCGAGTATTTCTATTCTTCAGTTTTACTTAATACTGCTATAAGTTCTGATTCATGAAAATTTCAAGAGCAATAATATAGGGGACCTTCTATATATTTTTCCTGTTCTCCGCTAGTTGAATTCATCGATTTCTAATATCGATTTAATCTTGAAACAAAAGTTTGTTGAAAATTGTTTACTTTGAAAATACTCAGATTTTGCCCTCTAATGGCACCTGTGGCATGTTTTTTTGAAATTTCAAATGTCATTTTCGTTTGAAATTAAAATTTGCGGGGTTTTTGGAGAAATATTTTGGCATACTGTGTTAGCATTTTTGACAGCGCCCAGCCAACTTGAGTTATTTTTAGAGTTATTCACATTTTTTCAAGAATTTAATACACTTAATAGTACTTGAAAATTGAATGTTATTTTCAAAAAATACAAATTATGTGCGCATTTTGGCCTATCATACGTAGGGATTTTTTTTACATTACGCTGATTGGTCAATATATTAAATTAAATTAAACTGGCACTATTTAAAATTTAAATGTTAAATGATGCTCTTTTTGTCGCGCACTTTATTTTTTACCGAATTGATAACCAACATGATATTTGCATTATTATACAGTAATTTAAAGGTTGTAATTTCACAATTATTAAAAAATTGATATTTTTGACTCTTCTTCAAGCCCGTAAAAATTAAGTGAAGTCTGATAAACGAAAAAAGAGACGTGTTTTTGTAAAAAAAATAAGTTATACCTGGTAAATGAGGGCATTGGTCCGACCTCAATCGTCCGAAAGTGCCAAATTGCCCGAAAAAACTTAGCCATTTTTTAGAAATACTTCCAAACTCGTCTTTTTAGTGTGAGAGAAAACTTAATAAATTTAAAATGGACAAAAATTTTTTCATATGTAAAATTTCAACTATTTTTACCGTTGAAGGTATGTTTTGCATGTTGGTTTTTTCAATTCTTTGAACATCGGTAATCTTTTGTGTGTGTTTTTTTATGTTATTTTAAAATTAAAACCGACATGTTAAATAAACTTTCACCCTTAAATAAGTTGAAATTTTACCTGTGAAAAAGTTTTTGTCCCAAAAAAATATATATTTTTTATATCAATGCACTGTAAAACCCGTCCCAAGGAAAGTTACGATAATATGTTAGAAAGAGCAGTTAAAGCCTGTCCTCGTGAAGAAAAATTATGGCTAATGGGTGCCAAATCAAAATGGCAACAAGGTGACATTCGAGGTGCTCGAGGAATTCTAGAACAAGCTTTTGAAGCCAATCAGCAATCGGAAGAAATTTGGCTGGCTGCTGTAAAACTAGAATCTGAGAATAACGAATTATTACGAGCTCGGCAGATTTTGGCACGAGCCCGAACGTCAGCTTCCTCACCACGAGTTATGATGAAATCGGCCAAGTTGGAGTGGTGTCTGGGAGACTTGGATAATGCCATGAAATTGTTGGAAGAAGGAATTGCCAAATATCCAAGATACCCNATTTTTTGTTCAAATACAATTATTTTCAAATTTTATTTTTCAATTTTGCCGAAAGACAAAAAAAGTTAAAATTAAATCGGAGTTTTTACCGGTTTAGATAAAAAAATTGGTAAAAAATCCTACTCTCGGACAAATTTTTGCCTAAAATATTTTGTATAAAATTTTTTCAAAAAAAAGCCTCCGACATCTTAAGACGTACTTTAAGGTACTTTTTTTTAGGTGGGTCCACCCTTCTCATGACGATTAAGGGAAAACCATAGGCAATATCGAAAAACGTTTTTTTGCATTCAATCGATCTATTATATTATATAATGAATTCCTGGAAGAAAAAATCGAGTTTAGATTTTTTTTCTCAAATTTATACTGAAAATACCTGTATATAATTTATATACAAGTATTGTAGGTATTTTCAGCATAAATTTGAGAAAAAATCGAAACTCGGTTTTTTCTTCCAGGAATTCATAAAAAATATAGTTCAAGCAGTAAATGTGTAGAAAATCGTGATATAAGAATGCAAAAACATAAAAAGTTAACTTTCCGGCTGATTTTAAGAAAAAAAATGTTGGGCCCATCGAGATTCGAACCTACCAAAAAATTAAATTCCGGTTTATATACGGTGAACCGGATGTCAAATCAACAAAATAAAATTTCTCAATTGAGCTTTTTTAGTTGGCAGTTGAATGCAAAACACCGTTTCTCGATATCGCCTATGGTCGAAAGAAAATTTCGTTTTCCAAATATAACTTATTATAAAGTATTTTCATTCAGATAAACAACTCGCTCGAAAATCATACGCAAAAGGACTCGAAAACTGCCGCGACTCGATTGCCCTCTGGATGATCTTGGCCGATTTAGAAGAACGCGAAAAAAATATCGTAAAAGCTCGATCAGTCCTCGAGCGTGGGCGACTTAAAAACCCAACAAATGACGTTCTCTGGCTTGCATCAGTCTTTTTAGAAAAGCGAAATTCTTCGGCTGAAATTGCCGATAGATTATTATCAAGAGCAATGCAGGAATGTAACGCTTCTGGGAAATTATGGGCAGAAGCGATTGAATCCGCCTCCAGACCTGCGAGAAAAACGAAATCTATTGATGCACTCACAAAATGTGAACACGATCCTCATGTACTTTTAGCAGTAGCAAGAATGTTCTGGTCAGAACGCAAAATAAAAAAAGGTTTAATATTAAACAAAATTTTGTAAATTTATTTCTGAGGAAATTACCCTCCAGGGGGTAAAAAATACCCCCTAGGGGGGATCGCTATTAAAAAAAATCCGATACCCAAAAATGTTTTTCGTCAGCTAGTGGCCAGAAACTTATTTTGATTTCGAGCAACCAAAACTACACTTTTTAAGTTTTTCATAAAAGTTTGACAAATTTCAACAAAAAAATGTTTGACAAAAAATCTGTCACTTTGAAGAAACAATTCCATAATATACGATATAAGCAAATTCGATTTTCGATTCTTTAATTTTTTGAACCCAAAATTTTTAATTCTGCATGAGATCCCTAATTTATGGTGAAAATAGCTCTGAAGTTATAATTATCATAAAATAGTCTTTAATGTAACCTGATAAGAATGTTTTGTAATTTGACTCTTCTGTGGTCATATTTCAAAATTCGATCAATTTGTTTTTAGTCAAATTGTATTTATAAGTGAAAATACTATAAAAGATAGATCAATCCCCGAGTTGCCGTCAATCATAAATCTTCTAGCAAATTTCCAATATGAAATTTGACCCCTTATTTTTTACTGTCGTATTTGTCTAAGCGGACATGCGTCTAAGTGGACGTTTTAGTGTCTTTTTGCGTTTTTTGTGCGAAAACCTACGCACGTTTTTGTTTCATTTTTTTTGCATATTTTTGTTCTTTTTTTGACTCACAATTTCAAAAACTATAATAAAATAGGGCGAAATTGTAAATAATATACTTATTTTCTCTTCAACGCAGTTTCTTATAACTAGGGAGCGCACTAGTAAAACTAACGAGAGAACTACAGTAGTTGATACAAATTTTTTGACCTCACGGCGGTTGTTGACCCAGAAAAAAACGATTCCGGGCACAAAAAAAAAAGTTTTTGGCCATCTAGTGGTCAGAAACTGACTTTTTAAAACGCCCAGTCAGAATTAGGGCCGTTGTCACAATAAAATTTGCTACCTTTTGAAATTGAAAATTTTTTGGAAATTTGTGAAAAAATTTTTGGTCATTTCGTAGTAATGTCGGACTCTAATTTTTTTCGAAAATTTTTTCACAGCTCTTCCCAGGTCCAATTTCTGTCAGATTGTGTCAAATTTCCTGGAGAACAGGAAAAAAGCAAAATTTAAACATCCCCGACCATCCCAACGTCACCAGCCCAAATTTAAACAAATACCGGTTTTAACCGGTAAAAAATCGGATTTCTGAAAAAAAATATTTTTTTCATTTGATTCCTGCTCAAGATTTTTTTTCTCGTTTAGCTTCAACAGCAACCGTTCAAAACTTAGAAATTGGCTTGGTGCGCTCCCTACTTATAACCCGATTATAATAACAATTTTGTAGCCCGCGAATGGTTTAACAGGTGCACAAAAGTCGACCCCGATTTTGGTGACGGTTGGGCTTTCCGGCGCCGATTTGAAGACGCTCACGGCAATGCCGAGCAGCTAAAACAAGTGGAGCAAGACTGTTTAAGAGCCGAGCCAAAACATGGCGATCGATGGTGTGTAATTTCAAAAGATATTAATAACTGGCGAATGAAAAGATCGGAAATACTGCCACTTGTGTCCGATAGATGTCCGATTACATTTTAGAGGAATTCAAAAACTTACCGTTTACCATTTTTGCTCATGTAACTTCCCGGGATAAAATTTCATTGAAATTATGAAGGACACGTTTTTATAATGAATCGAAATATTTAGGAAACGTCAATTTGCTCTTACAAAAAATTTAAAAAAACATACAGAAAATAAAAAAATACAAATTTTTGTTACGCTTTTTATGAAATTTGAAAATTATAAAAATTGTCAGATAAAATAACCATCACAAATATTTATTAAGATGTTGAAATCTAGATCACTCTTAGTTCATTAATTATATTTATAAGTTGATTTTAGGTTTAGGTCGAACGATTTTGTATGTTGGTTTTTGGCGAAACCGTGATAAAAACCCATTTTTTAACTTCGTCATAGGTTCGGAAATACTTTTATAGAGTATGTGCTCTTTGCTATTTCAATTTCAAATTATTTTGAGGATTTTTAAGAGATTTTCAATAATTTCTTATATTTTCATTTGAGAACCTTCATCGATCTCTATCATGGAAATGTGCCCTCAGCCACGATCAAAATGATCAGAAATGATATTAAAATGCTTAACATAATATTTCCGAAAGTTGAAAAAAAAATGAAATCATAGCAGGATTTTGAAAAACTGAGGGATTTTGACTTTTGCATCATTTGGTCATTTCACAAAAATCAAGCTTTTCGTTTTTTTGCAAGTTTTGAAAAATTTTGGCTCAAAATGCTCTCCAGCATGGTATTTGCTTATGATTTAATCATGATTTAGAGTCCTTCTCACGAAAGCGAATTTTATAATCTTCTGTTGGAATTCGAGGGATTTTTTCAAAAATCTTCAAAATAAATTGAAATAGCAAAGAGCACATGCTCTATAAAAGTGTTTTCCGAACCTATGACGAAGTTAAAAAATGAGGTTTTATCACGGTTTCGGCAAAAACGAACATACAAAATCGTCCGACCTAAACCTAAAATCACCTTTAGGGTTTCAAATTTCGAAATGATATTTCCGAAAGTTTATTTTAAATTTGAAACCAGCTTCGTTTCATTTTATTAATAATGGTGTCATATTTCGAAAAAAGCTCGAAATAAAGTCATTTAAATTCATGCGTGAAATAAAAATTGATGTTTTCAAATTCATACGTTATACCGCGCTTTGTAGAAATAAGGCGCAAACCGCCTGTAGTAGGAAATTTCAAATATGCCTGAACTGTTCATCTCTGGAAGTTAAAATTTCTTTGTTCGACCTGTAAATGTTAAAAAGGGTTGACTAATAAAACCCCCTAAAACTTTTCTCGCCTCTTGGTTATCGTTTATAGGGGGAAGTATCCACTGAAAAGTTTGGCTAAAAATAGGATACCATATATTTGTACCGCATCTGCGATTTATGTACACACGAGGCGCTGAGGAGTAAAAATAATTATGGTCTCACCCATCGTTTGTGCACAAATTGCCAATAATTGATACCATCCTTTTCGGAGTGCACATTTTTGATCGACAAACTTTTCGTCGACTCCCCCCCCCTTTATTTTGATATAAAACAATGCGTGCGCAATAAAAAAATCACCAACCAGTTTCAATGCAAAAATAAACAAAATAGAAAAATGAAATATTTCATAAATTTCTACAGCGTGAGTCTTTTCGATTTCTCCTCTTTTTTACCCAGACGGGTAGACAGCCAAAATTGCCTATACTTTGCTTAGGATTTTGGCTGTCTAGCCGTCTGGGTAAAAAAGAGGAGAAATCGAAAAGACTCATGCTGTATTCAACTTGTACTGCTGATTTGCACCTACACACTTGCTATAGCAAAAAACAGCCATTTTAAAAAAGTCTAACTAAAAGTTTGTCGAGCAAAAATAAAACTTTCCCCCCTTTTCTATCTGTAAACAAGTGTTAGATTTTCTGTCGATGGGGTTTTTTCTGAGAACATATATTTTAGACGAACGTGATCATGGAAGTTGATGGGTCTGCAGATCGGCGATATACTCTTGAGGAGCTTTTAGACGAAAGTGAACTTGATGTTCCTGAACCACCAGCAGCCATTGGAGTCGGAAAAGATGGAGATCCAAGATTAATGATAAAACAGATTGTCAACGAAAATTTTAAAAGTTATGCAGGCAAAAAAATTATCGGTCCTTTTCACAAGGTAAATTATGTACAAAATTCAATTAAGGTCCGTAGAAAAATATAACCCAGACAAATCAAACAAAAGATTTTGGAAAATTGAATCGGCTTATTACCCAGCTTTCGGGATTTGTTTTTCATGTTATGGGTGTTTTTTGTTGAAATAACAGATCCTAAAGTTTTATTTACTTACTAGGCAGGGAAAATTTTTGATTATATTTTGGCCTTTACAACTTTTTGTCAAAATTGTATTTAAATTATATTTTTTCCACTCTTATCTCCTTCAAATAACCTCAAATCAAGTTCGAATATATACTCAGGTTAAAAATTTTCGAACACCATAAATTTGTACGATCCAAACATTTATGAATTGCAAAAATTATACAGCTAATCGTACAATTTTTTTCTTGAAATATGTTTCACAAACATGACTGGCAAACAAAAACGGCTCTACAGCTAGATAATTTATGACCTAAAATCTCAAAGAGATCGTATGTCCCAGTTCAGAAAAAATTTCCATGACATTAAAAGGACTGTATTACGGGTTATTAATAAACCATATATTATATTTGCAACCCAATTTAAAAAATAAATAAAAGGACAAGGTTACGTTTTATTCCTGTCTATTTAAAGTGATGTCGCTTTATCTCGCGCAAAAATAACACAGGTAGCTGTTTTTTTAAAGTACACAAAGAAATATTTTGACGAAGTGACTCAAGGCTCATTCAAACGTTTTTTGCATGTTACCTGACCATTCAAAAACGCTATTTTTTTTTAGTTTTTACCGGTAAAATATCGCTTCTAAACGGCTATAAGGGTTTTCAACTATTTTTTTGGGAGACTTCTTGCCAATTTTAGTTATACAGGTGTAAGTTTTTACCTTCTTTTTTCCAAACTGGTTACACTTGATTTCCCCTTTTGATGGTTGTCAGAAGAGTTTTTCAGATTCAACCAATCAAAACGGCGGAAATCAAGTGTAATCCAGTTTGGGAACTTTCTTGGCCAATTTTTAGTTATATATTGATATTTATTCTCAGTAAAGTGTACCACAGACCTTTTTCGATATCGATAATTTTTTTTGTAAAATCATCATAAGAGTGGTTGTCATTTAAAAAAGTGACCTTACTGTATAAATGTGGATGTTGCAAATATTTTATTTAAATTTTGTAATGATGCAAAAAATATATTTCATTTCTAAGTCCGAATTTTAAGGCTTTTACATCGATTGTCGGTCCCAATGGTTCTGGAAAATCCAATGTTATCGATTCAATGTTGTTCGTATTCGGATACAGAGCTCAAAAAATTCGATCCAAAAAAGTTTCTGTCCTAATTCACAATTCTGAAAAACATCAAAATTTAAGAAGTGCTACAGTTTCTGTTCATTTTTGGATGATTACAGATAAAGAAGGAGACGATTATGACGTAGTACCTGATTCCGAATTCGTTGTATCAAGAACTGCATTTAAGGAGGGTATCGTCATAATTTGTATTTACAATCAAAGAATTAAAAACTCCCATGCAAAACCTTTTTTAGCTGCATTTAAGGGGGTATATCTGTCTGATTCAGTAAAGGCCTTAGAGGCATTAAAAATGCTCCAAATTGATACGGGGTGATAATTAAGTGTACTAAGAACCCAATCATCAAAAAAAAATTCGCATTTTTTTCTTTAGAACGGACTTTTAAGTATTTTTTAAAAGATAAAGTTAAAAAATAACGTTTGCTCGAATTTGACCACTAAAACTTCAAAATATCGCCTTGACGTAAGCCAACTTTCTCATCAGTGCCTACTTTCGAAAAAATCGAAGCACTTTTTTTTCAGAAATTTTTTTCGAAAATGACCAAAAAATACTATTTTGAGTTTAAGCTGGAAATTGCAAAAAATCCCATGAGAGTCTCTTACAATTGTTCTTAGGTCGCTTTTTTTTTAGGTCGCCCCACCTAAGGGGTATATGTTCT
The DNA here is from genome assembly GCA_004367855.1 of Oikopleura vanhoeffeni. Lineage (NCBI taxonomy): Eukaryota > Metazoa > Chordata > Appendicularia > Copelata > Oikopleuridae > Oikopleura > Oikopleura vanhoeffeni. The sequence continues at coordinate 119,653 of SCLH01000546.1, read as the reverse complement.
GAGAGAACTAGACTAGATAGCGACAAACGGTTTTTTGCATCTTAATCTTAACCGAATTTGAAATGCAGGATTTTTTTCTTTTTCTCCGATGATTACCGGTTCACCGGTAATTCGCAAAAAACGTTTTTTTCGGTCATTTTGAGCAATTTCGATGACTGATTTCCGGTCACGTGATCAACCTAGGAAGCCAAAAAAATTTTCTACCGCATATTTTTTTCCAAGGTTTCACGTGCAGAAAACTATTTGTCGCTATCTTGTCTAGTTCTCCCAGTCGAAATCATGGTGGAGCAACCTAAAAAAAAAACGACCTTAGGAATTTATTTTCTGATCTCAAAAAAAGGATA
>SCLH01000546.1:101772-117868 GCA_004367855.1 Oikopleura vanhoeffeni | reverse complement strand
AGAGCACCTTAGTGGATTTCGAATACGATAAGACCTTTTTGAAATCGATAGTCTCAAATTCACCCTATGGAAGAATTTTGGGTCAAATTGAGGCATTTTCGACATCCAAATTTTGATACCCTCGAAATTTGGACTTACATGTTCTGTGAGACCCTGAGGTCGAACTTTAAAAAAATGAGAAAATCGCCTTTTACAATGATTCGGAAAACACTAACAAGCCGTCCTATTATAATCACGCGTGAGCGCTAGCCTGAATATTTTTTTTAACTTTGAACGATTAGTTTTTAAAGAAATTTTCCTCTCAAAATAGGTTTTCGTGTATGGTGAACACACTGAGCACAAAATGATAGAAATCTGAAACCATCGATTTCAAAAAGGTCTTATCGTATTCGAAATCCACCCTTTCGGTGCACTAGTGTTATATAATCTTTTCCAGGTCGTTCAACAATAACCTGATGAACAATGATCTGAAAGCTAAAAAATGATTTTTGACGATAAAGTGTTATATTACAAAGTTTAAACATATTTCCTATATTCGACCTGCCGATTCCAATAATACGATGAACAATTACCTGAAAGAAGCTTAAATATACTTACAAATTTTATCGTTCATTAGTCATATTCAACATGTTGAGGCCTAATCGGCGTCCTATAACAGATTTGAAACAGGAATTTCTTATCGCTGTAAAATTCTAGAAAGAAAAGAAAAAAAGGTGTGTATGTAAATCGAATAATAAATTGCTTGAAAAACTAGTTTATCGTTGATAACAGGGATCAATACATAATACAATTAAAAATATTATTTCGATATTCTTGGAATGCCGTCATTAAAATTCCTTTCATATTCTATGTAACATATGAACCCCGTGCGGGATCATATTTAAGCATATAGAACTTACTCTAATAATGATCTATTATATGACCCCAAAAAATTTTTGCTCAAAAATTGTTAAGCCGAATGGTAACAAAAAATCAAACGTCGTATCATATCCAGTGTCCCGAGAAATCCGGACCAATTTAAGATCTTGACCGGGGTTTTTTCCAGGATATACCGACTCATCGGCGAAGACCACAAAAAATATCTTTTTCGGGTCGAAATCCGAAAACCTTTCCTCTGACTTAACTTTTAAGGAATTTGAAGGAATCCCTTGAGCCATCTCCGAGAAAGGAAGAAAAAGGCATCTACAGTAAGCAGCACCATTGCATCTAAAAACAAAAATCCCGCCGCTCAGTCACGAAACTTCATTAGCTACATTCGCATTATTAATATTCAAAATCTCAAAATTTTTACCATTTGTATTATTTCTACTCGAACCTATTAAAGTGTGTTAGAAAAATTACCGCCACCCAAAATTATGTGTATAACGATACTGACAATGTCATTTAATTAATAAACGTTTTTTTCCACGATCACGTTTGTTGGATTCGTGATAGTTAATGAAGTTTCATTATTGCTCTGGTTAAACAGTATATCCTAAAGTGCTTCGGGGTCTGTCAAAATCAGCTCACATCTTAATTTGTTATCATAGGTTTCGTAGAATTTTTTTCACAAGGCGCAGGCCCAGTTTGGAATCCCGCAAGACAACTTGTCGCATACTTAACAGGGTGTGAATCATTCAAAGCTGTTTTGTCCCTTATTAGCAAATTACCGGATTTTTCGGTAGATTAATAGGTAAACTGTAGATAACCTGACATGGAAAAAATTATTGGTTATTTTTTGTCCGCAATCATACCAATGCAAAAAAACTTATGAGACGCGGAATTTGGAGCTATACTACATAATTAAGTTTATAGAAAAACAATAGACATTCTAACCGGAACGGTTTGTTTATTACGAATCTTACAATCTGTTTTTTTTTTAAAAACATCAAGGGACACCATAATTACACGGGGGTACGGTGCTTTTGAGACAACTATGGGCTCTTGATAGAAACTTTTTAGACTGGAGTATTCTAACATTCCCCGTCAATTCATTAAAGTATGTTCATAATCCAGGCAACTTTTTAACTCACATAATTTTTGTATACTTGAATTTTGCTTGAGAACACATTTTGAAGTATCAAAAATTATAACACTTTTCGAATTCGTTAAATTTTTGAAAAAAAGTTCAGAAACAAGTATGAAAAAGATACCAATTTTCGTTCAAATTGTTTTCAATTATTTGCATATTTCAAATCAACGAAAAGCACTTTTTAAAGGGTATTTAACTTTTGCGCTTACAGGTGACGCACAATATTTTTTTATAGGCTCATTTGAAAATTATATGAATCATGGTTTTCTGAAAGTTTTTGGTCAAAATTAGGAAATAAAATATCTTTCAAAAATTTCGCTCCTTTACTTGCTCAAAAATTTTCAAAACTTATCTTTTCATGGACATCACGCGTCTTTTAAATACTTGATAATGGAACCTTTATTATATATTCTTCACAATCATTGTCCTCGATTCTTTCGTTCTCTATGCTACGACTGTGTAATCAACTCTACACAATTCAATTGATTTTCTGCAGACGAACGTACGGCTTTGGCGAGAAATCCACTCGAAGCCTCTTCAAGAAACAGAATCATAGAAATCTTATTTACACTAAACTTGCCAAAATTTGGTAAGCGCAAGACTCGACCCCCGTTAAAATGTACATTTCATCTCAACTCAATTGAAAAAAATCATTTCTTTCGCGATGTGCTACAACAATTTCCGGGTTTTTCCGACTCTTTTTGAAAACTTATGCAGATTTTGACCTAAGAATCGGTTATAAAGAACAAACTAATATAACTTTAAAAACGGTGGGCGAGACCATTTTTTATAGCTTACTAATCTATTTAAAAAAATGGACCTTATTCTACACCCTTCCGACTAGCAAAACGACCGCGTTTTGAGTGTTTTGTTCAGCAAGCGATTTATAAAGTAAATAATCGACCTGAAAAAATGCCTGATTAATAAGCGGAAAATTACGCTGCAATAAATGGCAAAGCTTTCGTTCGCAAAGAGTTTTTTCATCCGAAGAAATTTTGAAGGGAAAAGTTCTACCATCAAGAGAAAAAACAATTAGATACAAAAAGTGCAATCTATCAATATTGCACCGCCCATAATAAGGGGAATTGTGGGCTTGCAGTAGTTATTTTCGGGACCCCGTCTCAAATTCGGTATTATTCTTCTTGTATCCGACCATCAGCACACGAGAAATTGATTGCATATTAAAAAAAAGTTCATCTTACTATCGATAGTAATATTCTAGAATATCGGACTTTGCGATTGCAAAAATAGTATGATTTATTTTAACATTAATACTCATCAGAACAAATGCTTGATATTTTTAGTCATCAGCAAATCAATCATCTCTCGAAATAGATTATGCGAGGAATGTAATAGGAATACACGAGCGATAGTGAATATAACCATTAATCTGTAGGGGTTGATAGTAAATTTATTTTCCCCCCCCCGCCCCCAAAAAATTATAATTTTAAATTTTTCCCTTTATTTCGATATTTCACATTTTCATCCAAATCAGATGTCAATAATGCAGCGGCATTAATCAGCATGAACATAGTGACTTGCGAAAGGAAAATAATAAAAAAAATTATTAAACAAATTTGCTTGGTTTTTAAAGTTTAATTAAAATAATAGAGAAGAATTTATGAAAAAAGAGGGAAAAGGAAATTCGCCATGCTGCCGTTCGTGAGGTATTACTTTTTTTTAGTACACAAGATAATCCTTCATCTATTGCCTATTACTTAACGATATAGCGAAGGAATTTTCAAAAAATTAATTTTCGGACGCACTTACAGAATGGGATTTATAAAATATGCTCGTTTAAATTGTAGAGAATTTATCTTCTAATCAAATAATATCGGCAGCCATTATGCTGAATTTTTGGATACAGTGGTATGAACGGAAAAAATAATAAATTCCAATGAAGAAATCCAGCAATTATTTATGGCATTCTAAAGGTTGATGTCGATAAATGATTTTCAAAAATGAATCAGTTTTTGACTTCTCCAAGGTTACGGACTACAATAATACACATGGAAAAAAAAACGTTTCACTCAATTCTTTCACAAAAAGAGTATTTTTGAGTTTTAAAACGGCCTATATTTTTCTTCAACAAGCACCATTACTGAGAGACCCACCAAATCCCCTTAAGTATTTGTGTCGGATATGTTTTTGTACCCAACTGTGGTCTGATTTGAAAATTTTTTGTAAAAAGAACGCAAACGTACATTGATTATGCCGTCATTTAAGGGTGGGTCAAGGAATTCACCGACTGCACTGAGACTTAGTATAGCACAACCCTTATGCCGCATAGTTAGGGTCAATACGGGAGAGGCTTATCTGCAAACTAACCCCTCAGTATCGGATTAGCGCTGAACTGTTTTTGTTGATAACGCGATTCCGATGTAATAACAACGCAAAATCAAATCAATAAGTATCCATCCCTTTATAGCGCGTTTCAAAGGCCCAAAATGTTGTTGCTAATACCTCCCAAATTGTGGACCACGAGGTGGTTACCAAATTTTTTTCAGGTCGGAATCATTTTATTTGAGGAAGTTTAACGCCCATTAACTCAAGAATTCCCGTACTGAGGGTTAGTTTTGTAGATACATCTCCCGGTTACTTGACCCTCCTTATTGCGGCATAAGTATATGCTTAATCAACTGTGCTCCAAGGCTGTAGTCGGTCTGGAAATTCTCGACCACCACTTACTGGGACGCTAATCATGACGTTAGCGTTTTTCAACCAAAAACTATTTTTTACTCCGACCAATTTTGCGTACAAGAGGAAGTAAACCTTCATTGTTTACACACAAAAAAAAAATATAAAAAGATACATAAATAAATCAATTTGAAAGATTCAGAATTAATTTGGGTACAGAGAGGTGCCCCCACCAAGGCAATAGGGAGTACTAAGGACAAAAGACGATTGGACAACTGCGGACCAAGAGAAGGTTATCCCAGTATTCAAGGCATATAAATTACTCCGAAGTTTTATTAAAATCATTGCTTATTTTGTATTTCAGGATTTGGATTTCACTTTTTCATTTCTTTTGCGTTGACGCGGAAATTTTTCCCACTTCAAGAATTTTAAAATGAAAACTTTTTCGACGAAACGTTGTCACTTTCAGATCACTTTGTATTAATCTGATTTTTCTTCAGCTCGATTTTTTTACTCAAAGTTATAAATTATTAAATGTCGTTTGAAAAAACACGTTAAAAACGCGCGTTTGCTTATCAAAGGTGTCTAAAATTAGCAAGTACATTTATATTTATTTTAATTATTAGAACCTTAAATTACAGTCTTCGACCACCAGCTCGCATTGATTTTAGATTTTATTTTTTACGATTTCTACGTCAAATTTAGTTTTGCAGAAAAAGGCGGAGAAAAAAAACGAAACTCTTGAGCACATCGAAACAAAATTACTTTTTATGGTTGTAACTTTATATTAAATATTGACGTGGTGGATCGGCGTTGCGTTTTAGCAATTTTGACAGTTGACGTTTATAAATTTTTTTAATCTGGATTAAAAGAGGCTTTTGATGGACTTCTGCCAACCGGTGGTTTTCGGTTTGCAAAAGAAGTTCATGATTCCAGAAGTCATAGACCAGAGCGAAGAAACAATCGAAGAACATATTTAATATAGGTGAATACGTTAGCATTCCCAATATTTTCAGCTAAGGATTCCAAAGAAATTTAGTGTTGAAAATTTTTGAACAAGAAATAGAAAATTTTCAAAATTATTTTTACCAAAACCACTTTTAGTGGTTTAAACCATGTCATTGATTATTTTTCAAAAACGCATATGCAAATTATGAGTCATGTAGTGGAAAATTAAAGTAGCCATTTTGTGGAGTTTTTTTCCGGTTGATTTGCAACAAAATATTGAAAAAAAATTTATGAACAAAAATAAGGCTTGTTTTCATTAATGTGTAATCGGAACTTTTATCGAAAGATTTCTCATAATTTTGATCAAATTTGAAAGTCTTATTTTGAACTCATTTTCTTTAAAATAGTATTTTTAATAAGTATATTAGACAGAAATATTACTACCTTTAGTAAAAAAGTCTTTTCATCAGAGGCCCTGTATCGTATCTGATCAAATGCCCTGAGGCCCTTAAATTATAATAACCTATTATTTTTACTATATATTTAAAGCCTGGTTATTCACACCCATTTTCCTTCTCCTTCTAGAATCCAATTTTTTGAGGCATCATGTTTGGCGGCAAATCTCGGTCATTTAGTCTTGCTTGTCTCTTAGATGATACAAGCTTATTTGCCGGCTTTGATCTGTTATCATTCTTTGCTCTTTGCCCACCCTTGCAAAATTTCCATTCTCGATTGTCTGAGCCGGCAACCTGCGAGCCAAAGTTATCGTTTTTCGGGCGGTGCGACATGCTTAGCCAGAAGGAACAGTGTGGACAGCCAGCGAGTTGAACGACTGCCTCAATGAAACTTTTACTATCCGGTATTGAATGGTCCACTGAGAAAATTGAAATAAATCTAGACATTAATTCTACGGTGACATATTACCCTATCTATTGAATAAATAATGGTAGACTAATTATTTTATAAAAAGGCAAAACCACACCCTTATAATCAGCATAAATTACTCCGGAAAAAGCCATAAAACAGTATGGACAAAACGGTGTTCTAGTATCGTCGTAGCCAAGTGAAATTGTGATATGGAAATACTTTTTGTTATTTTTCCAAGTCAACAGGTGTCACACAGTAATTGATTTTTAAACGAGAGTTTATGGAGTTTCGAATCCTCAATAGGCACATTTTTCGCATCATTTTGATCGAAATGTATTTCGTCTTGGTAATAACTCGGTCTCTATGGTGGGCAGAAGAATGCGACAGAAGTGTTTTGAAATAACGAAATTTTGTACGACTTATTTTCCGAGAATTTCCATGTTTCTGCGCTCAGGAAAAACCGGTTATTGTTCAATCTCTGTTCACCAGTAACTGGTGTGACATGGAATAAACAAATTTTCCATATCACAAATTCATTTTGTAATGATACAAAAACCGTTTGTTGATCAATTATGGCCTTCGAGTTTTTGTGACAAGGGTTGGTTCCTTTCAAAAAAAGGTACCTATGTTTAGGAAAGAAAGAGATTTAAAACGTCTCTTTTTGCGGATCCTGGCATAGGAGTTAAAAGTTAGAAGAAGGCGCCCAATATTTTGCCCGTTTTAGCAATTGTATTCGTAATTATTTTGTTTGTTTCAACCAGTTAAATTCCGACTCTACAGTCCCTGCGACCCCAAAAAGCTACTAGTTTATAGAACTTCACCTATCCTTTCGCTGAGATATCTAAATTTTAGATTAAATTGCTTTATCTTTGGGAATTAATTATAATTAAATTGAATTTTTTAGTGATACCACAACCTAAATCAGCAAAGTGGTATTTATTTTTTTGTTAAAATTTTTTGTTTTTGATTTATAATTTTAGAATTCGTAAAATTTTTAAACTTTTCTCTTTTTGATTATTTTAAAAACCATAATAATTTGAGGACAATCTAGGAACTTCAAGAAGATTAAGTTTTTGAACTTTTTCGGCAAATTTTTGCTTTAGGATTGATAATTAAGCATAATTTCAAGAAAACATTTCCAAAAACTTGTCACTAGTTAGGGGCAAGGGGACTATATACAATATGATTAATTGTTTGTACCTGAGTTCACCGATAAGGAACAACACATCCAGGAATAGCTACGACTAGTGATGTATTTTTGAAGAATTTAGTTGGTTGGCTGTACATTAGCGCTACTCTGCCTCTTCTGTCATTAAGCGTCCATACTCTCCCGATTTGGTAGGGCGTTGTTTTTTCGTAAAGCTATTGGTTCATTTAGTCTTGATTAAGTGCTTGCTGATCTGATTTGTTAGGTTTTTGCTTCTGTCGGGTCTCAAAGTGCTTGGGATTCTTCAATTTATCACATGCGATTTTGCGCTTTTGGAAAAATTTTACTGTTCCAGTCAAGTCAGGTTCGTGAGGCTCTTCGAGGCTTTTCATTGGTGATATATTCTATATCTGGGGTGCACAGCGGGGTAATTTTTTAATGGAGGGATTTATCAAAAAAACAGCAAAATTCGACTTTAAAACTTTAATTAGCAAATTAAGTTTTTTGTTGAGATTTTTTATTTACTAAAACGTTAGATTTTTAGCTTGCAGAATGTCGGCGTCCTGTAATGGCAGATTTTAAACTGTCGAAAAAATATCATTCTGGATGAGCTCGGCAAATTTTTTCATCAGCCAAATTCTCGGGCAGATGAGATTATGACATTTCTTTTTTAGGGAGGGTAGCCAGCGTGTGGCAGACGTGGCGTCATTACTTACGAAGAATAATTGTTGGTTATTTTGTGCTTGATTATTCGTTAGCTTACAGGAATATAAATGTGTATCAGGCTCATTAAAAGATTCTATTATCTATTTTAGGACAAGAGTTGCGTTCGAACTATTATTTTTGAATTCGTTAAAATTTGAAAAAAATTTAAAAACGATTATTAAAAATTTACGCAGTTATTCACCCAAAATTTATTTTTTTCTGATAATCTGTAAAAATAAAAACAAACAAAATGCCACTTAACTTTTTTCGATGGCATGTTTACAATATTTTCTGATTGCTGTTTTAAAAAAATATAACATGTTCATTTGTCATTTTCTTGTTCGACTTTGTTTGTTTTAGGAAATATTATAAAAATTTTCGCAAATCAATGTCAATTTTTTTATTAATGCTTTGTTTGCATTCTTTTGTAAAAATCAGGGTCCAATCAGTTGTGTCTATTTTCTGGTATCTATTTTATTTCTGTATTTCACGATGAAGGTCAATCGAATATCGTTTCCTGAACTCACTGATGAATTTACAACACTTGCTTGTGACACCGGCTTGTGCCATTTGGCACGCCAATTAATAAAAAAATTTATTTTTTCAAAAATCTATTACATTTTCGGGTGTTATAGGCTACTTTTCTTTTTCACGTCAGGAGATTTGATCAATATTTAAGAACGCAAATTGAAAGTCCATATTTTATTTTCCTAAAAAGGCTGTTTTTTCTCTCTTTTTTCATTGGAAAAAAAACTTTCATATTATTATTGTCATATTAAGGAATTTCATAATGGGCTAATGATTTCTCCCCCACTTATAGCGCATACCACCCGAAAAATGCCTAAGTTTATTAAAATATTGCCCTCAAAAAATTGTCAATTGGGCTTCAGTTGGAATGGAAGTTATAATCGCAACGAAATGGTCTTTTTGCTATTTTTTACAGTACTTAAAGTATGTTCAGAAATTAAAAATATACAACGTTTGCAAGAAATTAAAAATCACTTATTTGAGGATGAAAAATTATTAAAAATAATTTTCACATTTTATCTCATATTCATGAATTCAACTCCGAATTGGAAAATGTACCAATCGGCCACATCGCTGATGACACCCTCTATATTAGGCAAAATGAAGTGATATAATATTTGATATATTCGTGAGAAAAATTATCGGTAGTCGACAAAATAGTTTAGGTATTTTATATGCGTTACCCAAGCAGCTCTACATTTTTAAATTTTATCACCGTGGATTTATGATATCATAGGTTGACTGGTTAGGTCCTACAGTTTAATTTTTCAAGAAGGCCACAAGTATTTTAAACGTGCATAGACAATCTGAGAAAAAACTAATCATTCTGCAATGGACTGACGTTGAAACGTACAGAAGATGCGAAAAGCGAATCCACTCTTATTTAACAGAATCCTGTAAATATTCCGGATTGTTTACATTTAACTATGTTATCTTTTCTGGACCAAGTGCTAATGTCTTGTCCAAGAGCTGACAATCCATGGTAGGATCGATGACAATTTCGAAAAATCTGGACAATTTTTGGGAATTTTTGGAAAATTCCGCAACAAATATCCGAAATTATCAAAAAATGACCGTATCTGATGTCGGCTAGGATCTACTATTCAAGATACGAACCCAATTTACGCCCCTTTATCACACTTATAACTATAATTTCGGATTTTCTTATCAAAGAGCTGTTTAAATCTCTAAATGATATAGTGTTAGTTTTTTCTGAAAAATATCCAATTTATTGCCGCCCTTGCACTACTAACTACATTACGCGGAATTGTTTGTCATTTCTTCTTATATTTGACGATCCAGTTCACGGTTATATTCGTGGAACAATTTACTATAGACTTTGTTTATCATTTCTGTATTCTTCCCCTCGTCTTTCTTCGTTCTCCAATTGTCATCCTGATTAATCGTTTTCGTTTTCTGATAACTCTCTATGCTTGCACTGCTTCGATTTCTTTATTTTCTAGCCTTTTCCAAAGGAATTTGTTCCTGTTGCTTTTGTTTTTCCTTTCTGTTGACTTCTTTCATTCAAAATTAGGTAAACTTGTGTCATTGTCTCCCGCCTATCGGATCTCCAGTCCTTCGTAGAACCTCGTTTGATCATAAGATCATTTATATCTTCCAAGATGATATTATCTAACTGGTCTATTGACGGCAAATTTTATTGTTAGTCTTAATCTTGGTAAACTGTAAATGCTTACGAAAAAAAGCAAAAATATACGTATTAAAAGCTGTGTGATTATGACTCGGGCGGTTCGTACGAATTGAAAAACACGTTGTGACGGTCAAAGTTGGTTCGGAACGCGCAAAAAAAAACGTGGATAGTGTTTCAAAACACCTTAATCTCACTACATCGTCGCTAGTATGAAAATCAAGGATGCATGAGGCAGCAGACTTTACTCATAACAAGACTAGTCTAGATTTTTAGTGCGTCTGTGTTTTCTATCTCTGATTTTGGCCTGGCGTAGTTAACCTTATACGCTAATAGATAAAAGAAATGGGGATTGGAGATGGGAAATCGAAGTGGATGCACTCCTCATGCACAAGCCAGCATGATAGTGAAGGAATCATAAAATGGACAGTGACTCCGTACTATGTCTCTGTCATAAACTAAACTCGCAGGACAAATAAATTCGAAAAGTTTGGGAAAAACATGTAGTATAAAAATTTGTCATTTTCTGTGTGGAGAAAACTCGTCAACTTGGTCGTTCATGCTCGGCACTAATGTCACGAGAAGTTTTATCTCGTAGCGTAATTTCTTGCCAATTATTGTGAATTGCGTCGTTAGTCGTCTTTGACAATTGCAAGATAGCCAAGGTTTTCTCATCCTGACACCCCACAACACTTAATTTGAATCATTTCAATAGCATCATCTAATCACATCTAAGAGAACATGTTCAAAATCCAAATAATCTAACAAAATGCCATTATAAGAAAATTGTATTTGAACAAATGCTATTTTATCAGATTGCTAAAGATTTAGATCCTATGTGAATAACTTACTGGCGGGTTCTATGCCTTAAATGGGAAACGTATCCCGAGATCTACTACTTCGCACGTTTATAATTACACCTAGACTGCGTGCGACTTAATAGGATATAGAGATTTTACTCTGCGTTTCAGAAGACATAGATGAAGCTCTCACTCGAAGAAAAAAACAACAAAAAATTTTTCTTGGAGTCCTAAATGTGTCAATCATAGGTAGTATGCAACATGGGATTCTTAAGGTCAAATATAACAATTATTTTACCGACAACACTCATAAAACTGAAATTTTTTTCAAATTTTACAATTTTTTTTAGCTTTAGATGGAATCTTAGAATACTCTAGATATTATTTTTGGATCGAAAATATGAAGAATCATGATTATGTGTTAGTGCTTACAACCTAGTGATGTGCGGTGTTGTCGAAAATAAAATTTAGTCACCGAAATAATACAATTACAACAATGTATTCTTGAGGGATTTATTTTTATTTGATCAAACCGCGAACTGCTCTGCATAAAAATTCTGTTTACACTATTTCGAGCACACAGCACAACCATATTTCTTTCTGGTAACTAAAAAGACTTGATGGAGGTCATGCAAATACGAGTTTTTTCTGATGTTGCATATTTTGTTGTAGCTCCACATAGATTTCTATTTAATGACATGCTGCTTACGCATTATGCGCTGTTTTACCAGGAATATACAAAAAGTCAAACTAAGTGCGCACCGTTAATTCTCTATTTTCAATTTTAACACTGGGAAGATTTTTGTAACCGACATTTTACGGATTTTTCAAATTCCACCGGTTATATTGACGTCTATAAGACGATTACATATGAGAGCGATATTCGCTTAACATATTTAGCAGAAAACGAAGTGCAAACTTTGAGAAATCTATTTTATGTGCTTACTATTAGCTTGTTTATACGATTCTGCTATTGTGTATTTCTCCGATTCTTTCGTAGTCTTTCATCGTCTTGCTGAATTATCTTCCATCTCACTGTTTGAGTTCAGTGAATGCTTTCTTCCTCTCTCGCGTTACATAATTGATTCACGGATTTCATTTGAGTTCTCAATCAGAAAATAAAAATGCTACATACATTCATGAGGTTACTAGATAATATTGCTTTCCGGTTTGCGTCCACTGGTAAATAAGACTGCTACTATACCCTAGAATTCGAAATGTCTTCTAATCTCCAATATGTTAGACTTGTGTTGATCCATAAGTCCATTTTAACGCGTTATAGGAAAACTATATTAATTTCGCAATATGGGCATATCTTAGAGGTTCAATATTAATACTTTTAAATAACCATGTCATCTCTCTGTTTAAAGAAAAATATAAAAAAAAAGTTTTATTAATTGTTTGTTAATATAAAGCATCTCTCAATTGAAATACATGAACAAAAAATAAAAGATTCTTGTCGATAATAATTTAATAAAATTAGATAATACTGATCTTTCGAAAAAAAAAATAAACATATACAATTCAGAAAAGATGTTTTCCAGAAATTTGTCAGTTCAAATTGTCAAATCAAGAGTCCTACTATCTATACCTAATAATTCCCTTAAGTTAATTCAAATTATTTTCTTTAACCAAGGGTTTCATCTTTAAAATTTGTGGTTCGAAATACAAGTGTGGTTATGTATAGAAGCAATATTGATGTGTGTTAACCAGTATACTGATTGTGAGTACACAAATACAACGTGGGTTCGAACTCTAGATTTGGTGTTAAGTTCGGTGAGTAATGTTAAAAAAAATCAATCAAATTACTTACAAAAAAATTTTTGACTACCTCGTTCCCTTAACAATCGAAGTTGCTTTTGCCAGCGGGAGGAATACTGCTGTGTATGCACCCTCGATTACAATTTCGAAACACTTTACTATATCCTATCTGTTCTTTTCTAACCAATTAATAGATGAAGATATGATGGAATTATATTTTTCTCACATATCTAACAATGAGTTTCATAAATGAATGATCTAAAATTGTTCTGAGTTTGATTTCAGAATAACATATTTTCCATAAAATAATAGTAATGAAGATTACAGATAGACTATTCACTGTTTGTTTGGAATAGCCGACCGAAAGATCAAGAGTGTATTAGTTTAATTCTACAGCAGAAAAAATTTTACTATATAAATTACTTTATACATTCTTTCATTTATTCTTTGAATTTGTTTTTCGCGAAAATGAGTTGGAAATTCCTTATAAAACCTGCCGCAATGTGACAAAGATGATCTAGCGGCCATTTGAATGAATTGAAGAATCCTTAGGCCGTCGACTTTAATTTGAACGTTTAACAACCGAATGGTTAATGGATGTAGCCACTGAGAAGGCATCATTCAAGAGAAAGGAAACGTAATAATTGTGGTAACTCAAGCATCTTCAGAAACTAAATTTTGCTCTACGGCTAGACAGCCAGCGATTCAAAAGTATTGAACTCTTTACGGATGGAAATTTCAATCGATTGATGTATTACGTGTTGATTGTTCAACTTGAAATGCCACATCGTACTGCGATGTTCTTGGAGCCAAGCTCCTTTATTCGTATTTTTCTGTTTTTAACTATAATATATAACTTTTAATAGGGTTTTTTATCCTAATTGTCAAAACTGTGATCGCGCTAGAGACGACCATAACCAACGCCGTGTTCCGTTACTTCTCGGTTTATTGTCGGACAAACATATAAACTTAGCTTTTTTTTTCTGTGACGGAAGAAATAGTATTCAATATAAATAACTCCGATATACACAAAACAAGCTCACAAATTAACATCTTTATTTCAGAATTGCTTCTATCTAATGATTATTGCTCTCTAATCTTAACTAAGTTTTATCCACGAATACATTATTTATTGATTTCCGTCAAACAACATAGCTGATGAATTCTCTCTAGTTGCCCTGTTTCATCAGTTTTATCTTTCTCTAAATCTACTCATTATTAAAATGAAATCGCAAACAATGCCATTTGAGGTGTTTATTGTCCCTGATGCGTATGATGACCATCAACAATCGCGAATAAGAGTAGTGTATGTATCTATTCATTTTTTGAGTAGGTTTTCTCATCTCCCAAATGCTAAACCCTTCTATCGAACATTCTGACCGTCTTGTTTATCTCGCCCCCATTCTTAATAGAATCCTTAATGCAAGAAGAAGGTCAGCAAATGTTTCCGTTATTTCGTTTTACTCTTTATTGTTAAGCATTTTGCTTGCTTATATTTGAATTCTGATTTTTGATAAGGCTACCATAAACACTTGAATCTGTAATTATGCTTTACTTTTGTCAATATATTATGATTATGTCCTAAATTTGCGACGTAAATTTAGAAATAATACGAATTAAGTGTATTTTTTATCTAGTGTTAAAATTTACGAGAATCAGTCTTGTGCCGCTAAATTGAACTCAAACTTTAGTATCACTATTTATGTTCGTGTTCTTATGTGTGAGCAGTCCACCCTATTATTAATAAGATATTTAACGTAAAACACGTTTCGGACGAGCAAATAAAAGTTCTTTTAATATCCAAGTACATATGCGGGATTTGTTCTAGCAGTTGCGAAGCAAAGTTATGCTTTCTTTTGTCNATTAAAAAATAAATTTACTTTTATCTTGCATTTTACCTGATGAAGAATTACCTGAAAGCTAAAAAATGATTTCTGACGATAAACGTGTCATATTACAAATTTTAGAGATATTTCTTATATATTCGTAACCACACGGAAATTGTCTTCCATATGGTATGCAACATGGCCCAATATGAGACATTTTCAAATTTGACCCCAAATGGTGTCATATTACAAAATTTGACACCAGCATTTTTAGCTTCAAAATCTGAATAAACATGTGTTAAATGATATTATTTGACTAATCATAAATGTATAAACCAGTGAAACCCGATCTAAATGCTTTAAAAACTAGTTTTGTTGATAACGGGGTCATATTACATCAGAAAAAAAAAATTTCATATTTTCGGAATCTTTATAAAATTTCCTTTCATATGACATGTAATATGACCCCATGCGGGTCATTTTTCAAATTTGACCTTGTTCGGGTCATATTACAAAATTTGACCTAAATAAAAATTTCTCAAAAAATTTGAAGCCGAATGGTAAAAAAATCATAAACATAACATATACAGTGACCGAGAAACCGGCAATTTACGACTTGACCGGTTTTTTCCGGTATACCGGATATCCGGCGGGCCANGAGAAAAAGGTACAGTAGCAACTATTGATCTAAAAAAAATTCCCGCCTTTTACAGTTATACATTCAGTTTTGATCGACAAAAATAACTGAATTTTTTCTACTTTTCAAGTATGAATTTTACGATTATTTAGCCTGAAAATTTCAGGTTGATAAATGATATATGATAAAAAATGAGTGAAATATACGATAACCCATCTAAGGATAACTCTTCTCAATATCACATTGACGGCCGAAAAACCAATTTCAAAGAAGTTGGAAAATTATTACGTGAAAAGGGAATTGATTTGGATCATAATCGATTTCTTATTCTTCAAGGAGAAGTTGAACAGATTTCACAAATGAAGCCAAAAGCAGAAACACCCAATGAAGAAGGAATGTTAGAATATCTTGAAGATATTATTGGATCATCCAGATTAAAGGTTGGAAGTTGATTTTTTCACATATTTAACCCCCTCACCCATTAAAGTATTGATATCCCTAGGGACCGTCAGCTGGGGATTTCTCGATTTTCAAGTTCGCATCAGCAATTAATTATATTTGCGGCACTTGTGGTCATTTTT
>SCLH01000546.1:69239-101693 GCA_004367855.1 Oikopleura vanhoeffeni | reverse complement strand
GCGGTTAACCAGATGGTTGGTGAGAGTGGTACTAAACTGTCAAATGGAGTCGTGAGATCAAAGATAAATCTTTCTAATGTATGTTTCAAAAATGTCCAGTCTGCATTTGTCTAACCGCACGAAGCCTCTGAAATCCCAAAAATCACTAAAACCACCCCCTTAAGACAATTAAAATCTTGAGCACTTCATTTTCGCTGTGGAAAAGTGATTATTTTGGAATACTAGAGTTTTTGTAAAATTTGTGATTTTAGTAGAATTTACTCTCGAAAAAATAAAAAGTCAGTCAGAGACCTCAGAACAAACAACTTAAATGTCGAAGATTAAAAATTAAAGTTCCTAAAAAGTGACTTCCTCAGAAATAATATCCGATTTCCGGTCTCTAATTACCAGATTTTTTAAGATTTTTTGCGAATAATCAAGAAAAAAAGTTAAATAAAATATATTTCGAACGACTCATCAAAAAAAAATTATTCTCATTTTTCCACAATTAATCCCAAACTTTATGGACGATTTGAACCTTGAACTTTTATTTCAATTATTTATGTCATTTCAGGTCTTTTCAAAAAAACGAAATCCACTTTTATGGCTCTATGCATAAACATTTGTTAACCGCCTTCTGCGTCGCTGTTTTTTTAAACACAGAGAACAAAACATTTATCGGGTGTCTTATTTTGCCTAACAAAATATTCGAACAGAACCCAGAAAGTTCCCTTGATTTTTTAAATGTTAGCGATAACTCGTGCACCATGGTGAATATCAAAACGAAGCCGACAATAAGTGTATTCGTTTACCGGATTATTTGAATAAATCTCCTTTTTAGCCACTTATCGACAAATTGAACCACCAAGTTGAACAATTAAACGAACATCGAAATGAACGAAATAATCGAGTCAAATTAGCTGAAGATGACAGAAATAAACTTGCCGGCGGCTTTGAGGAAGCTAAAAAGTGGCTGATATTGAAAAATACACAAACAAAAAATAAAAATGAAGTCTATCAAGCCACTATTTTTTACAAGGTAATTTTTACTTTTGAATATTCACCTATAGGTTTTTATTATAGCGAAGAGTGCTTGTATCAGGACGAACACTACTGACGCACTCTCTGCTCAGAGCATATAAGGACGCAAAATTCCAAATCTTATAAACATGGATGGAAATTTATAGTGATGAGCTAAAAAAAGGACTTCATTTCTTTAAGACAATATTTTTATAAAGCACCCGATTCACGGAAAATTTTCAGAACGCCAGTTTTTCAGAAAATATCTAAAAACACCTGTTTTTCATAAAATATGACCGATCACCAAAAAAAGGTCTTCATCTTTTTTTCCGAAAACTTTTAGTGTCTAAATGAAAATGCGGGATTTTTTTTTTCACATTGTATAGCCTATACAGCTATACAGTATAGGACAAATAGAATTTTAAGGTAGGAGCAAACAAAATTATTCAAATAAACTTTCAGGGTAAAACAATCAAAACAGCCGAGGAAAAAACTGCTGGGCTAGAAACCGAGCTTGGTGCTATTCAGGAAAAATTAGCTGCCCACGCTGATGCAAATAAAGAAATTATAAAAGCTGCTCAAAAAGCAAAAAAGAAAAAGACAAAAATTGATGCTACCCTCCAAACCCTCAAGGATAAATCCGGTGAACTCGAATCAAAAAATAAAATTTTATGCGAAGAGAAAAAAATGAAAAAAGACAGGAGAAAAAAACTGGAAAAGGAATTGAAAACTGCAGAGGAGAAAGTTGTAGAGTTTTCAGAAATGCCTCAGAAGTGTATTGATGAAGAGGAACAGCTTAATCATAAACTAGAAAAGCTGGTGCAAGATGAGAAAAATCAACATCAAAATCTAGAAGAAACCATTTCATTTGTAGAAAAGGAAACTTCGGATTTGCGGTAATTATTTTTTAATTGAATACAAATTCTTTCCAAAAAACGTCAAAAACTCTTGAAGAATTCGATTTTTACTTGTGAAAAGCGAGAATTGCCGATTTAGCAACTTTATTAGAAACATAATGAAGCCCGTACAATTCTTGACATATGAGAAAAAAGTCATACTAGGGACAATTTGATAAAACATAAAAGAATGTTTTTGTCGACGCATTTTTCAAAAATTACCAAATTAATTAACTGAAGTTTTTTAAGATTTTTGAACTTGTTATTTTTTGAAATATAAAAAATTGTTTTGTCTCTGTTATTTAACCGTTATTAAATCTGAAGAAAAAAGTTTTATATGCTGAATAATTTTCGTGTATCGGAATTTTTTGGTGATACATTTTAGCATTTTTTTAAACAATTTACCACAACCTCTCGCTTATATTGTATGGCCATTTGCTAATCGGTTATTTCAATTAATTATTCTAATAATGTGAAAATGATTTTTCGAAAAATCAGAATGACTGCACTCGAGAATTTTCAGCACCTAAATTTTCACTAAACATTTGACTATTTTAAAAATGTACTCCTAGAAAAAAGAAGGAGCCGCTAGAGAAGAAACACGTTGCGCTTGAAGTCCAAGTTAATGAAAAGCAGCAAATTGTCGATGAGCAAAAATCCGTTCTCGAAAATTTCACTGCTAAATTCGATCGAGCCGCCTCGGAGTTAAATATTATAAAAACTGACATTACAAATTCAAAATCAAAAGTTGATGCGGTTATTCTAGAAAAAGATGAGTTGGAGACATCAATTCCAGAAACTGAAGCGGAAATCGTTACTAAAGGTAAAATAATCCACACAAAACAAGCAATATTTTAATTTTGATATATGATATTATATCATTGATATATCATATATATGAATATATTCAAAAAGATTCCAAAAACTACTACTAAAGTCGGTTTTGACCCAAAATCGAATGGTGGAAACGCTAACTATAGTATATTACCTCTTTGTTTATCAATAACAAATTCATTTTTTTAAAGCGGCCCTGAGGAGGCCATTTAGAAAATATTTTTGTCATATGACACCTCTCAGGGGTCTAATTTCATTTTCGTTTATTTAAACTGTGGGGACCTTTCGACCAGCAAATTTACTCACCTGATTAGATTTTCGAGTGAGAGGTTTTTGGAAATACCAGTTTTATCATATGACACTTCTAAAAGGGTCAAGTTACAGTTTTGTTTTGAATAAATTGTCTAGATGTGCGACAAAAACTTGCCAAAATATAATCAAAAGTGTGCGTGCCGTTTTTTCAAAACGGGTTTTTAAAGATTATTTTCATAATTCAAAAGTCTAAAAACCTTACTCGCTAACTAATCAAATTCATTCAGAAACCGAATTTGAAAAACTTCAAGGCGATCGAGTAAAAATTCAAGAAAATGTGGCTAAGGCCCAATCAAAACTCTCCGAAATGAAACAAACTGGCGGCGACTTAAAATCACAAAATGAAACTTTCAATTATATCATGAACCATTTAAAAAAGAAAAAAATTGTAGATGGAATTATTGGGCGGCTAGGAGATCTCGGTGGGATACCTAAAAAATTTGATGTGGCGCTCAGTTCTTCGTGTAATATGAATGTTATTGTTGTAGAAAAAACTACTCAGGAATGGATTAAAACCTTTTTGATCGAAATGAACTTGAAAATTTTTTGAGTAACTTTTTTTTTCATGGGCACTCCCCTCTGAAAATCAAAGCATTGGGGTAACTTTGCACGAGGAAAGTTTTGGCAATAATTGTTTTTGACACCCGACACCATCTGGTGGAGTAAAGAGACCTTTTTATACCTCTAAAATTCGAAAAATACCGGTTTTTTGCTGATTACCGATCAACCGGTCGAGGTCAAAAATGGAAAAAAAATTTGTTCGGCTAAAATTTTCTTGGCTATCAGATACAAAAAAGCGTTTCCCGATATCTCCATATATCCCTATATCTCCAAACTTAAAACTCGAGTATTTCTACTCCTTCAATTGTTAACTTAATACTTTTAAAATTCTTAATCTATGATATTGATAATAATCGAAAGCTAAATAATTCTAATATTTGAAATAATGTCCATATATCCCATTAAAAAAAACTTACCTTATGGAAACCTTTTTTATATTTTTTCATTATTTTAATCATGTTATCATTAATTAAAAATAACGGTTAACTTGTAAAATTTAAAAACGGGTTTTATTAAGAACCAGGTTACATACAGTACCCTTTTTGTAAAATACTCACGAGAGGAACAAATTTCATTAAATCCAAAATAAACAATGTCAACCCCAACGACGCGAGAATTTAATTTGATCAATAGCGACCAAGCATGAACGGCTAAAAATATTACGCAAGACGTGTTTTCGATATCGAACTGAGAGTCCGATTTGTCGGACAAAACTCGTTTGACGCGATGAGTTTTATGATTTCACATATCGAGCACTGTATGTGTTCGATTTTTTCAAAAAAATGTATTGACGAGTCAAATTTAGTTATTTGACACCAATGGGATCAAATTACAATATTATGTAATATGACCTCAACTATAGTTTTACCTACTTCGCCAAAATGTACCTTAAAATTAGAAAAAAATTTCGATAAAATTTAGTCTTGACCAGTAGATTTTGTTATCATTATCGCCCAAAGATAGAGAATATTTTTTCGATAATTTTGCAAAACAAATTGTCTATAAAAAGTTTTCTTTATTTCTGTGCATTCTCATAATGGTAATTAAACCCCTTGTAATACAAATAAATTATTTGGTTAGCACAAAATACTGTCGCCTGAAATTGACCCCTTATTTTTTTGGAAATATGACTCCAATATAATTAAACTTTTAATCCATTTCCAAGGCCAAACAAATTGTCGAATATCTTAAAAAAGATCGAGCTGGTCAAGCCAAATTTTTCGCGATGGATAAAATGGCCCCTTTCCGTGAGGCTGATAACCGGAATCCAGGCCCTCGTCTGGTAGACCAAATCACATGTGATGATCCTGCATTGTTTAAAGCATTCTACAAAGCATGTGGAGAGACTCTATATGCCGAAAATATCAGTAATGCTAGACAAATGGCTTCAGGTAAAAATTGAATGTAAAATTAACCTAAAGGGTGTTCAATCACAAAATATGACCATAAGAAAATTGTACAATTGAATAAAAAACGTAAAAACATTTTTCGACTACAAAAAACTCGTCTAAATCGACAAAAAGGCTAATTTTTCAAGAATTATCTTTATTTTAATGTAGCGGGTATTAATTTTTTTAAATTTTTCTCGGAAATCTACTTTAAAAAAAATTGTTCATTAACCCCAGTAATACCAAATTGTTCAGGGGTGTGCCTAAGTCGTGCGAACATTTGACTTACATTTTTAGCTGTCTAGCAGCAAGATAAATCGGCGGGTTTTCACATAGACAAAACGGCAAAAGCAAAGATGTCCCTATAGGCTATAGACAAACACAATAGTAGTTTGAAACTATCATAGGCGTGCTTTAACTAGTCACTCACTGTATATCATATAGTCTATATCGAAGATTATCCTTTCTCCTGCCTTCTCACTCCACGTCACAACTGTGACGTCAGAAAATACAGTTACCTATCTATCAAAAAAACATTTTTTGGGTTTTTTTTACTTAAAGTAAAATCGATGCAACATATATCGATCATGATCCCCGAGTAACTTAATTCGAGTATCTCTTATTCCCTATCCTTTAAAAGGCAAATGAGAGATTTAAGTTACTCGGGCATCATGATGGATAATTTCCTACGTGTCTTTGGTTTTTACACGGACTTTTTGTCCAGTAATTTTAAGCCAATTACTAGTGATTGGTCTAGTACTTGAATGCAAAAGACATAAAGGGCAATGTACCTCATTTTATATTTCAACTTTAAAAATATTTTTCAGCTAATGGTCAGCGATACCGAGTTGTTGGATTAGATGGTAGCATAATCGAGCGTGCTGGAACTTTGACTGGTGGTGGTAATAGAGTGAGCCGAGGTGCAATGGGTGAAAAGCCACAAATAAAAGTTAATGAAAAAACAGTTACGGAAGATGAAGTCACTGAAATGATTGAAATCGTTGATAAATTGAGAGAAGAATTGCGAGACATAGATCAAAAAATAAGAAAATTACAAGGTAAAAAATCATAATTTCCTTAAATTATTCGGCAGTTTCAAATTGAAAAAAAAATATAAAGAAAAAAAACCAGAAAATTAAAATTATTTTAAATCAAGTTTAAAATTTGAAAAATCGACGATAATGATACCTTCACCATTAATGTGCCCAAAACATAATCAATTAACCCTTGGAGGCTCCGGACTATTTTCAAATAAACACATCGTGATAAATACCAGAAATTGCCGAAGTTCTTTCTGGATGATTCACTTTAATATGAAAAATTTTCTGAAAACTGCTATTCAATTTTTGTCCTGACGGCTCTGAGGTAACTTTTATTCTTGAATGATTTCGATAAATTGCGTAGGTAGTTATTTTTGGTCCGGAAAACAATGTAGATTAAACCTAGAATTGCAGGTTATTTCTGAGGAAGTCACTTTAGAGAAATTAAAATTTAATCTTTTCCATTAGTTAATTTTGTTCTGACGTCTCCGCATTTCCTCACAAAAAATGGTTAGTAAGCCAACAATTTGTAATGCACTTTCTATAGGTTAAATAAAGTCAAATGTAAATTACATACTATTAAAGTTTAAGCTTCCTTAAATACTCGAGGACTAGAGTACATATCAGTTCCAAGCACTTTTTACTTTTCTCCGTATAAAGCTCTCAAAGTCGCTTATCTTCTACTTAATGGTAACAGGAGCCTCCAAGGGTAAGAGCTATAAAATATCCTGAAACAATTCCAAGACAGTCAGTCGTTTTTGTATTTAACAATAAAACGGCCGAAATATGGCCAATAGCTACGTTATTTTGATATTTTTGAAAAAACGTGATCGTCTACAAAGACAAAACGGCCAAATTTTCAAAAATTAATAATACTTAAATATGCTATTTTTTTCTTCGTTTTTGATCTTTAACGGCAAAACCAAACCTGTCCTTATACGATCGAAAATCGTAAAAGAGAGAACGCTTGCGGGATTTGCTCTCTTTTATAATCTTAAATTTACGGTCTCTGTTAAATTATTAAAAAAAAATTTAGGTGAAATTGCCCAACTGAAGAAAAAATTACAAAAAAATAAAGAGCGTTTCGAAATCATCGATACTGAATGGAAAACTGCTGAAAATAAAATTGTCCTTCTCGAAAAACGTGTGAAACCAGCTGAACTAGAAGTGGAAAAAAATAAACCAGACTTGAAGAAAAAGAAAAGTTTAGAAGAGCTTGTTAAAGATGCCGAAGTTGATTGTGGGGCTTTAAAAGCTCAGTCAGAAACAATCAAAACTGAAGTTGATGAAATAAATAAGAAAATTGGAGATATTGGAAAGGGCAAAATTGAAGGAATTAAAAAAATTATTCAAAAGACGAAAAATGGCATCAAGGAATTGATTTTAATATAATATGCTGGCACATTATACCGCTGATTATCTTATATTTATTAATACGAGTGTACTCTAGAAACCCATCAAGACAAACTAAAAGCGTTGATGCAAATTTAAGTATTTGTGAAAATTATGTTTTCTAAATATTTTACAGACCATTTTTAGCAGCGATATCTTGAGATATTGACAGAAGTCAAATAAAAAACTAAATAATTTTAAACTTGCATTAAAAATGGAAAAAAATCTATCTTATTTTTTTTACTTAAAAATACAAAACTTTGCAAAAAATTGAAAAAAATGTAATGAGACATATTATATCGATCATGATGCCCGAGTAACTTAAATCTATTATTCCATATTCTTTTAAAGGGCAAATAAGAGATTTAAGTTACTCGGGCATCATGATGGATATGAAGACCGCGTGGCGGGTCATTTTTTGTGATTTCTACACTTCGGGTGGTACATTATTACAAAATTTGACCCCAACAAATATTGTCCAGAAAATTATTCTGCGTAAAGCTCGGCAGATAGTCAGACTGAGTTATATAATATAATCATATATTTATATTAATTTGCAATTCAATGCCTGAGTTTTTTCAGTACGAAATTTGTATATATCTATCTGCAAAATTTTATAAAATATCGTCAATATTGTTTTTAATTAAAAAAAGATAAATTTTATGCACATTTTTTTATGCCAATTTGTAAATGTATTTAGTTCGTTTTCGTTTTAATGGCAGATTGCGATATTTAAGGGGTAGGGTGGTCCTGTAGTCTCGGGTACCTTGCATCACGCTCGAAGACAACTGCTAGGGCAGTTGGTAAAAAGTTCTCGTTTAAACTACTCGTTTGTAGATCTAGCCTTCGTCTAACGATTGCACATCTCAAAGTCAACATTGTTTCAGCTCACACCACAGTGGAGAGTCTTATCTAGAGCATAACTAAACGGGTTTTTACGGAAATCGATCTTCTTTTAGACCGCAACATACAAGCCGTCCTGAAAATTTACAACAGAGTACGGGAAGAAGTGAGGTTACTAATATTTGGAGCCATTTTTTTTTGAGATTTCGCTCTTGAACTTTTCTAGAATCATTTTGAACGCCGATTTTCACAATTTTTCGTTTTCAAAGTGAACTTCTCCTAGCACGGAATGTTCAGAATAAGACCGTTTTTTTGACTCAGCGTTAGCTTGAATATAGTGTCGTCAATAGTTTGTCTCGGATTTTTTGAGATTTTCACACTAGAATTTCTAGAAATATGATAAAGGTAGTTTTTTTTTAAAGGAGTACACCCTTCTCATGAGATTAGCGTGGAAAGACCGTAAATGCGATCGGGATAACGCGCTTTTTTGCTATTCAGAGCTGGCCCAACTAAAAGGACTCCAATGGATGAAATGTTTGCAATCTTTATCGACACCGGCTTTCACCTGTAACCGAGTATCTATTTATAGGCATCCTTCCGGTATAAATTTTGGAAAAAATCGAATCTCGTTTTTCTCCGAGATTCGATCCAAAAATTAGTCCAAGGCAGTTTAATGTGTAGATAATCTGATATAAAAACAAAGAGCATAGATAAATTCAACTTCCGGGCTGATTTTAGAAAAAATAAATCTGGGCCCACCAATTGAACTACCAAAAATACGTTTCCGTTATTATCCGTGAAACCGAGATGTCAAATCAACTTTCATAAAAATTTCTACATACTTTTTAGTTGGCAGTTGGAAATGCAAAAAACGTTTCTCTATTGATAACGGTTTTCCCGTAATCTTCTATGAGAAAGGTGTAGCTGCCTTTTAAAAAAAAAGACTACCTAATAACCGAAAAATGAAATCGAAAAAAAATTTCGTCTACGAACAAAAAGAGTAACCCAAATGAAGCTGATTTCAACTGATCACAAAAATTGGGCTTACACTAATCTAAAAAATTTTCACCCAGATCAGCGCCAATTCATAATCAGGTTAACATTTTGCTAAAATAATTGAAATTTCTAGAATCATTAAGACATTCCGATAATTTTAACGGTCATGGCATCTTGTCGTAGTCATATTCACCAAATTAAAAAATGTTCACTATCATTGGAACCGTTTATGCGGGTTAAAGCAAAAAAATATCGAATTTTGAAAATTCTAATTTTTTATTGTAAGTTGTGTTTAAAAAAAAAGATTGGCCACCTACGTCAGACTTGGTCATTATCATTAACGAGTATAATTATCATAAATTAATCTATAAGGGGCCTTCAAAAATTACGACACCACCCGCGAAGTAAATTTTAATGAGGTGGATTTAAAAATAATAAATTTAAGTAATATTTCAAGATTGAAAAGTTGATACTAGAAATCACTATTAAAACAAAAAATTAATCAGATAACAGTAGACACAAAGAAAATGGTGAAATGTCAAATATGATGCGGAAAACCGCCGAGCGAATTCGCAAAAAAAGTCGTGAAGAAACTAGTACTTCGCGCAAAGAAGAAAGTTAAAAAATCGGAACGTAGCGGAATCTATCAAGAACTCGAATTGGAAGCGGCTTTTTGGAATCTGAAGAGTTAGACAGCGAACAAGCTAGACACTGAATCAAAAGGAAATGTTCCGATTGAATTCTGGAGCACAGTCAGGAGATTGGAACTACAATAAACCGAACTATAAAGAAGCGGAGGAAAGAACCATCGGAAAGAATGAGATAATGGAGATAATTTATGTTTCCAAGGGAAGAGAGTCTGAAGTCCATGTGAGAGGTTGAAGAAAGACCGACGTTGACTTATCTTCGAAATTTCAAAGCGTTTTCGAGTAGTAAACAAATGAAGCAGATCGTAAATACTATAACCAAGTGTGTCGATTTTTCATTTAATTAGTGGCATTCGAGATAGGGCAGGAAATAGTAGTATTGTCCGTGTCTGTTTAAAAACTAATCAAAGATTACTGAGAATTTGGTGTAGTGACGGGTTAATAAGATTAGCGATTGATCTCTTGAGAGATATTTAATGTGTTCTGTAACTTGAGTTATAAGTAATGCTGTTCTATCGAGCTTCGAGTTGGTAGTGTTTGTGCCTTGAATGGAAGCTGACACGTATCCCGTTAGGAGCTTGACAATAGATGTGTGCGGCAACGACATAATGATAATTTCCTTCCGCGTAGCAAATCGGGGTGTCATTCCAAAATCGAAGATAATTTTGTGCCTGATATCCAAATCCGCTAATAATTACTTTTCAAAATATGAAATTTGACTGCTCGCTGCGGCCCTCGTTCTCTAGAGCTTGTTTTGCAACCTTGTTGTTGTATCGAATCATATGGATCTTTTCTAAAAATCCCATTATCCGCATTCGTTTCGAATCAAGGGATTTAGGACATTACATGATTTCTACACCTTTCTTCGCATCTGAATGGTAATTGAGAGATCACTAGAGAGTCAATTATATTTATCACATATAGAGATTACGGGGATCGGTATCCCGCCTGCGATGTGGCAGATCCTGGCTGATTACATTTTTTTCAGCGAGTGAACTTTTATTTTGTATAGTATCGATAATAATTAATAATTTGCAAAATTGGTCTTTAGGTGTATTCTTGTGACTGTTTCTCAAGGATTGTTTATTCTTTAATCCCTATCAATAAAAGTGTTATTTCTGCAACCAACACGTTTTTATTTTCAATTCATCAACAATATTAAAGTAATCTGTATAAAATACTCAAACACTAGCTCTTACTCGATCTTCAGGTTACACATCCTATAATTCTCGCATAACCATTGGATCCCGGAAGTTTGGTGATCTCGGTTTCTTTTTTTAAATAGCGGAGTAGGTCCGTTATTATCATAACACTTTCAGAGACAAACATTTGGGCGTTACTCGGGCGTGTAGAGTGCACTTAATGGTAAAGTGGGAGAATGGGCATTATCGTGCACTGAAACAAAGGTTTTCTCATAATATGCAACAGTGTTTTTTTACACAATCGAACTGAGAAGAGTTACCGACGAACACAGTCCAGAACTTTCTCGGAAAACAAATTGGCATTACGTCGTCCTCATTTGAGTTTTGAGAACTATGCCATAAATGCTTCCCGATTCTATTATTTTCAAAGATTATACACGAAGGTAACTTCATATGTATAATCCTACAACACGTTCTAATTTCTTAAAGGATAACTTGTTTCGATTTGTTGTCAGGGCGACTACAATATTATTTAGGACTGTCTGATTTTTTATACGCTTAATGGTTGCCACTGTCGAACCACAAATCTTTATTTGTCCTGGCGCCATTCTTCAACCACGGCGTTGTCTTCCCACATATGTTCAATCGTGCCTTCGTTTCACAAACTTTCCTATCAGCCTTACTCTCAGACGAACTTCTATGTTTACAAAGCCTTTTTCACTAGTGCTCAAACGAATATGATAATGATGAATTTTTTTGATAAGAACTTGTGAAAACCTTTCATCGCACTAGTATTGCAAATATGTTAATTACAAATGTCGAATCGATCCCTACATGGATCACGACAGAGCCAGTAGTCAACGGACTAACAAACCTATGTCAAATGTATCGGCGATTTCTGCAGTGCTGCCATTCTTAACAAGACGAGGATTTTTCTTTAAAAGGAAGCCAAGCCAGATCGTTAATACAAAAGTTTTTCTTCCGTTGTTGCCAACTCCTGATTTTTCTGTCCGAAAATATTAATCTTCCAATTATTATACACTTTCTATTATAAAATAGTCGACTCAAATGAACAAATGAAACATGTGTTATGATTTTCAAACAGCATTCAAAAATATAATATACATGCCATGAAGAAAGTTAAAGTGGCTATTTTTTTCGTTTTTATCACAGTTTCTTAGAAACAAAACAATACACACAAATTACTTATTTATGCCCAGTGTTGAAAGGCATGACAGTTGAGTATATATTCGACTTTCGTTGTTATAATATTTCTGACTCTTTATTCCTATCTACGCAAACATACACTTCCTTTCACCGTTAACATATCTTCTGAATAAAATGAAATATCGTATCGACACTATCTCAAAAAAGATCTTCTTAAATGCCCTCCGTGAATGATATAGTGGATTAAATTATATATGTATTTTTCAAGTGAATAAATGAACGGGTCATAAAGAAAATCGATTACTCACACATTTTCAGGTTCCTGGTTCAGCTCTCAACGGATAACAAAGCAGCACGATACAACATAAAACCAACTCAAATTGTATATTTTTCGTAGAAGTAGAACAAAGGAGATTCGCCTACTTGCCGAACAGGAATCGCTGCTACCAAATACCCTTAAAATTGTCGGGATCATTATGTAACTTTATCATCACAACTATAGACACAACGTGTTTGGATTAATTCGGTTTGGCCTATTGTATTAACAAAAATAAATCGAGCCTTATTTTTTGTACATTTGAGAAGAGTCCCCGAAAAACAGTTGTCAACACAATTTGTGCTGAGCCCATTTCATAGTTCGGTTACAACGGCTTGGCCAAAAACAGTGGGACCAAAGGCCCCTTAAAACTTCAACAAGCGGCCCCAAAAATTAGAGAATTAGTTGAACACCAAGGCCATAAAAAAGGCTTTAGCTAGGTTCCCTAATTGGTTGAATACAGAAACGCAGCCGTCCAAGAATATTAATTGTAACAATTCGGCCTGAGTTCTGTTTTAGAGTACAAATCCGGCGCTATTTAATGGTCTCGTCTAGTAATCATGGGATTTTTCGTTCACACCAAGCGGGGCCCAATAAAAACTTTCGACATTAATGATATATAAATGAACTACGTGCTTCTTATTTTTTGTTATTTCAGAGGTCGTGCTTGAAAAAACATCCAATATAAATTCAATGTACAAACGTTGTCCTATACACACTCAAGAAAAACCCAAATTGGTGCGAACCGATGTACAATAATTAATTGGTGGTCCGTGAAGTAACATCATAAAGAAGGATTCACAGCTAGTAAATAACAGGGTTTTCAGATTGTCTTTCTAGGGAGGCCGCCGTAGCATTATCATCCATATACGAGAGAGCAGATTCCATAGGTTCTACGGACTGATACAAACATCGTAGGAGCGATATCTGGTGGTGTAAGATCTTATGGGGGCCGTATAGAATAAGAGGCACTAGACATGGGCCGTGAGTAAAATTTGGTTATAGTTGGAATTGGGGCCACCGGTTTGTGACAAGCATAGGCCAACCACACATTTTTTTGGGCACGGGGCTCATTGTTGTACATTCAACGTTTTCTATATGATGAGCTGTTACCTCGGGTACACGATTGTTTCACTTACTTTTATTCTTGGGAAGGGCACATAGTTGTACAACAAGAGCCGTTTTGTGCGGCCACAAGGGTGGCACGTTGTTACCCCTTCGCAGAGGCGTGCTTCGACCATAAGGGTGCCGATTCATGTGGAATTTTTCATAGGGCTCGATTGTCCCAAGGCAGTTGTCATCTCTCGCAAGGGCCGCTATCCCATAGTGGGGTGAACAGTATGTACTCAAAGGGCCGTTGTTTGCCAGGTTTCAGGGCCCTTGGGAATTTTCGCTATGAAATCTGCAAGTGGCCGCTTAGTACTATAAATATGGGCTAGCCGTTGTCAAGCCCATATAGAAGCCGTGTGTCCCATAAGGCCGTTGTATGCGGAGGGACGGCCGTTGTATTGCAAACGGGCCGTTAGTCCGGTAGCCCCGTTGTGATATAGGCCGTTGTCTGATAAAGGCACCTGTTTGTCAACGGAACCCTAAAGGCACGTTGTCTGATATAAAGGCCGTGGTTGCTCCTCTGGCCAAAGAGCCGTCTGAATGCGCCCCTAATTTAGGCTTGGGCTACGCCAGACTTTGTTAAAATAATCCCGGTTATTATTATGAAATATGAACACAAACACACCATCTTATTTTCACAAATTTTCTAGAAGTCTTCTATGTTTTGTCTAGACATACAACGTTGTTTTATTCTTTGCTCATTTTCCTAAATTATATCCATTATCTAAAAATACACATTTTTGTGTCAGAGAAATTTTTTCTGTTTTTGCAATCGCGGTAATATTTAAACGATTTTTCCTCGTAACCGTCTCACAAAAAACCTCAAAACTGAAGCTTCATTCAGACGGAGAGCCGATGACCTCGAACTTAAAAAATCTTGAAGATGAAAAAAACACAATGTCAAGAAAGTTGACATTTTGCACTAACGCAAGTAATCAAAGATTCAAACCGGGAGTTTGGATCATAATACACCAAAATTTGGGCCGCAGATTCGCGGAGTTATCAGATCCCAGACAAGCTGTTTATTTTTGGATACGAATGAAGGAATCAGTACGCATTACATGCACCCAAATGATGCCGCCGGCTATGAAAAGTTAGAAAACCGAGAAAGGTTTAGAAATGAGGCTCACCTTCAAAAGAATGTGTTACATGGTAAGGTACGGGTATGTTATAGAATGATTTTTTAGGCTGAACGAATATTTTGCAATCATAAAGTGTTTTTTTAATTTTAAACGTGAATTTAAACAATTGGTCAATTGTCCCTGCGTGTGTTTTTGATTAAAGTAGGGCCTATAATCCATTATTATCACCCGGTCACCTTTAAAACTTATTCCTCTCAATTCTTTTAACAGGCAAATAAGTATTTTTAAAAGTGACCGGGGATAATAATGGATATATTAGGGCAATGACATCTGAAAATGTCTTGATGAAATTATCAAAATATATATTTATTTCCAGAAAGCCATGAAATATATCGAAGAGGTGTATCAATAGTTATATGAAATTGTTTATAGTTTTAAGTTTATCATTTGTAAAAAACGAGAACACACAGAAACAGGTTTTTAGGTTCTTTATTTTCTCTATCGTCACCAGTTCATCTAAAATCTGAAGGTCGCTACATCTAACGAAATACTCCATATTTTTTCGGAAAATAAGGACAGGGCAACTATAAAATAGAGGCCTGAGCAGTTCACTCTCTAGTGCCAATTTTAGATTATTTTCCTAGAGAAAATTTATTAGACAAAAAGAAATATTCGAAAAAAATAATTATCAATATCTCGCACGAAATTAATAAAAAACTAAAACTTTAATTTCAATTTATTTCAGATTCGATTGGGAAGGATTTGAAATTTTGGACTCACTAACAAGGTCAATAGCAAAAATGTTACGCAGATGTGATCACGCTTTGGAGGTGATGCAGAATTAGAGGTATTTTTTATGAAAAAATAATAAAACTCAGTGACTTTTGTTAACTTTTAAAGGGTGTTGGTGTAAAAAATTGCAAACGACAGTGCGACTCCGAAAATGCTTTTATATTAATAATTTTACCGTTCGTAGAAATCATTTTAAATTTGCTGAAATTTTTCACGAATTGTGCCAAAACCTTACAATCCTTGAAAGTTATCATTCTACTCCGTTAGTTTTTACTTTAATTAAAAAAAAATGAGTATGAATTAGGCCAGAAATTATCTCAACTTTGCTTGGCACAATTTTCAAAGCATTATCAAAATTTTCTCAAGTCTCATTTTTTCAGTTGGTTAACAACTCCCCTCGCACAGGGCCATTTGACGACGGTGTCATTTTTTCACTGTTCGACCACCAAAGAAAAGTTGGGAAGATACATGAAACTTATCTGGAGGGTGAAGAAGACGCCCTTTCCTCTTTGGCCTTGGTTTTTTGCTTACATCATTATAAACCTACCCCACTGTATGTAATGGACGAAATCGGACGGCAGCTTTTAGGACATCAACAGAATGTTCAATTGGTTTGCACCTTACAATCAAAAAGACCGGAACTAAGAATGACTCTTTCAGGTGAAAAAAATTACGATATGAGAAAATTTGTTATTTTTACCATGGATTTGGAGTATAATTGTTTTCAAATGACTTGAAATACAAAATCGGAACATTTTTTTAATATTTTCGAATCGTCATCAAATTGCCTTCCATTTCAATGTGAGGTCAGGGTTAAGATAATGGACACCCCATCATGAGGTCATTTTTTTGGAATTTTTGACCTTTTGGCCGTCCATATTAATTAATTTGACCGGGAAAATAGGGTTCGCCAAAAAATTTTAGGGTCTTTGGTGCGAAACTGAACCTTAGGGCCGTTTGATACTCGAAATAAATCGAAGTTTTAAATATTTAACCGGTATAGCCGAGTAGTGCCCGCACATGATAAAACGACCCAGCTATTACTTGTTTTGCCCATGCATGCATATGCAAAGATCTTGGCCTCCAAAAATTATTTTAGACTTTTATAGGCGCCCATTTCTAAATTAATCGGTAACACAAACCTGAACTAGACCTCAAATACCCGAGACGGATCATCTTAAATCAGTGCAAGCCCCGCCACATTTGTCTCTTCCTGCAATGAACGTTTTTCCCTGATCAACAATGCCGAAAAAAAATTTTTTATCCAAATTATATTTTTATATTTTCTTTCTTCTCTTCATTTTAGTCCCGATTCCTTCTGTTTACGTATCGATTTTTTCTAGTTACAAACTTAAGCTTCTAAAAGAATTTTTTGACGCTGTGCACTGCTATCACAGACGAATGGCCTTGTTTTTGGAAAATTATTGGATGTATCATTTTTAGTCATGGGAAAATGATCGTCAACTTCGTACATGAATCGACTTCGGAATTTTTGGGACCCTTTAGGTGAAAGATGACCAAGCAAAAGGTCCCAGTGTAAAAATAAGAGGTGACTATAAAAATTATCCGGCAAGCATAGAACATTTCCTTAATAAAAACCAAACTCAGTCAGATTACATTTATAATAGAAAATATTTTTTCTTGAATTTTAAAATAATGTCAAATTCAAATCAAAGTTATGAATCCATAATTCTCGCACTTTTGGTAACAAATATTAAATCTGGTAAATCATTTCTCATGATTGAAACAACATTTTAATCATTCAAGTTGGTAGCAAACTTGTTCTAAACGTAGTACACCTAAGTTGGGCGAAATTTGGCCTTGGTACTTTTTTAGCTTACTATAGCGCCTATTTTCCGATTTTTCTAAAGCAGTCATGCAAAAAGAAAGCGTCATTTGAAAACCGACAAGAAAGTAAAAAGTTACTTGTAAAAAATTAATGTACTTTTCAGAGTTTATCAATTATTTTCCCTACGAAACCAATATGGTTTGGTCTTGCATCCGTCGTTTGTGGCCATTTAACGAGGAAACTGATAATTGTACAATGGTTGTTATCAGAAAATAATCGAGAAAGAAAATATCGCGGTACACAGCAGGGAGATCAGCAACACGCACGCATTCTCAGTATCAAGTACGATCACGCAAATGAAAATGCCTCTTGAAAGAGCTGTGGAAAACTGATAAAATAACAAATCGGGCATCAGAGAGACGCAAAGCCCTGTTTTATTTTTAACCACAATAGTAAAGATCACTATTTAATCAAAAATTGGTGCTTTAATTTCAATAAAGCACTCCATATATGTCTTTTAGATAATATAACTGCCCAATTTCACTTTACAATTCCAACTTATTAAATACACAAGCCTGATTAATGAAAAAAATCTCATATAAATTGTTTTATTTTGACTACCTTATTTTATTAAATCTTGTTTTATCAAATGCGCTTTCTCTTGAGAATTTCACAAAAAAACGTTAATATGCAAAAAGATAAAGCTGAACTCAATAATTTTGATGTAGAATATAGAAGTTAAGTTGAGATAACAAGATCATACAAGAGATTTATTAGAAATGACGGTAGCCAATCCATGCGTAGATTCAGCGTTGACCATCCATAATAGTCTCTCCGCTATCAAAAATATACATAGTGGATGCCTTTTCTATACGCATTTTTCTACTTTGCATATTAATTAACAGCTAACGTTCGAATGAATATGATCTTTATGTCAAGCTGATAGTAGTATTGCTTGTAGTTTCCGAATCTACATAATAGTGCAGATAAAAGAAAAACAAGGATTTCCCCCCCCCCAGGTACCTTTTTTTAACGGGATTTTTCGGAGGGTATACTATTATGAACAAACTAAAACTAACTTATGTTCTCGAACTGGTACAAAAATCTACTAGCACGTATTAGCTTTGAAAATGTGTTTTAAAAGTCTTGCTGCCAAAATAAATTTTCTTTTGGATAAACGATTTTACTCATGATGCTAAGGTTAATTTTTCCAAAAGATTATTAAAAATATGTACAGCACGAACAACTCCATTAAAAAAATATTGGTACATACAGTTAGAAATATAAAAATTTCTAGATATGAGGATTCTTGAGAATGGAATCAAAATTGTTCGGTTATCAAAACTCGAACTGGTCCTCCGAGGCAAGAATGGGACATCACATTTCAAACCTTGGATCGAACATAAGAAGTGGGAAAAACACAGCAGATTTACACCGAAATTAACACTTTTTTTCTCCTTTATTAACAGCAAAAGCTGCCAATGTTGAAAGAACGAAAATATATTGATGATTATAGATATTCAACTTGGAATCCATGTATCTTTAAAGAACTACCAAGGTACGCACAAAAACATTTTTGAAATAATTTTAGATAATTTATTATTATAGAAAAACTCTTTGAAATATGAAGTTCAGCGGAACTACAGCAGAAAACTGTAGTAATAAAAATTTATTGGTCGACCGGCAATAGGGATTATTAACTCGGAAAAATAAAACAATTTCGGTCATGCTATTACAGTAATTGGTAGTCAGAAATCGAATTTTGAAATGCCCGAATTGTGAGCACTTACTTCAATTTTCCAGCATATAAAATTAATTTTTTGTTTTTTCTAAAATATGACCAATTCCAGAAAAAAAAAAATTCGTCACATTTCAAAAATTAATTTTGGGTCAAAAATTATGCACAACGAACTGTAAATTCCTCCGAAATACATTTTCCTGGTCGAGAATGAAAACGCCGGCTCCGAAGCGACATGTTGTTTGACAAGTTGTAACGCTGACCCACAATTGTCAAAGATCGTGTGTACCAGTTCCAAGCTATCTCACCGAGATAAAATATCGTTTCTATAAAAATAGCAAACCTGGTTTATTCGTTTTATTAAAAATCTTTATTTTTAAAAATTTTAGACCTGGTGTTGGTTCCGATGGTATTGTTTCCTAATAAACATTTTATGTCGCAAAGATAT
Source organism: Oikopleura vanhoeffeni (assembly GCA_004367855.1). Classification (NCBI taxonomy): domain Eukaryota; kingdom Metazoa; phylum Chordata; class Appendicularia; order Copelata; family Oikopleuridae; genus Oikopleura; species Oikopleura vanhoeffeni. The sequence goes on along the minus strand of SCLH01000546.1, from coordinate 82,201 downwards.
GGGTAAAGTCTCGATGGAACAATCTTCTTGGGGAACTTGGTTTTCGAATCACCCGTGGAATCTTACCCAATTCGCCTACAGAAATTCAGCCCCGAATATTGGCCTTATTAGAAGACAACAACCAAATATAATCCAAGATTAAGTAAATAGAAAAGGGACTTGGCTCAAATATTGATATAATAACTGAATTTTGGGGCTCGTTAAACTGTATTTGACCCCCTAGCAGCAAGAGGTCATTATAACACAAGTTTATTGTCAATCCACATTTCCGGAAAACTACCCATGCGGGCATATTTTTCTGTCCACAGGTCTTCTAAACTAAAAAGATGCACACACTTTTAATTTGACTCAAAGGAGGTATCAAATAACAAACAAAATTTGCAACGATATTATGTTACAAAATTGGGACAAATGCCAAAGAGAGGCCTCGAAGCATCTGTCGTTTTCTTAAGAAACAGACTATATATGATTTTTGTACCGGTCAATTTACGGGTAATACCGGACATCCTTTGGCAAAATTTGAGCCCAATGAATGAGGATGGTACGCCGGATATATTAATAAAGATCACGAAAAAACTTTTAATTTATGAAAACTGACTACGCCCACCTCGTGGTGTCCAGGCTATATTATCCGAGCTAAATCTATACATTTAATGACTGAGGTTTACAGTATAATTCCGCGAAAATTAAACAAAAAACTTGGAAGATCAAACCATATGTTATCATTCAACGCCAATAAGATTACCTGACGGATTACCAACTGACGAAAACTACGGAGAATTTTCGCTTATTTTTAATGGAAGAATCGTAAATTTAAAGGATAGGGTTAAACCAATGATAGTTTTGGTCAATCTCAACAAGGGCATGAAATTTAACAGGCGGTGTATCTTTATCATGGAAAATGAATTGTATGAAAAATACATTTATTTTACAAATTTTCATATGTTTTTTTTTTAGGGCATGTAATTTTTTGATTTCAAAAACCGCAAAAACTTTCTTGATAATTTTTTATGAATTGTTCAAATTAAAACTACTACTAGTAGTAATTATGCATGCAAGAATTCTCCGAAAAATTACTACATGACCAATATTTAATTACGATGAAATAATAATACGAGCAATTTTCTAAGGGTCCGTTTCATGAAAACATTTAAGCAGATCAGTTTTTTCGATAAAACGATAATTTTTCGATATAACGGCTCTGTAGGCGCAAGTACGGCCAGTGAAAATATAATTACGACTCAAAGGGTATTAGAAAATGATCCTATATGCCGATCCAAACTTATATTAAACTCTGTAAGTCATTCTAAAAACGGACCTAAAATGATATTTCAAAACCGTAAACATATTCTATCAAGTGGATACTTATGGTTTTTTGCTACTTGCTATAATTTTTCAAATAAAATTTAACCTTACAGAAAAAACTTCCAGAGCATGTTTCTCAATTGAAACTAAGCGGCTACTGGACTGAAACATGACCACATGGATGTACTGAATCCAAATTGGTATTAAAGTAATGGATTTGTGGAAAAGAAATGAATTTTGGAAATAATTTAACTCATTGGAAAGAAAATTGGTCAATCGAGGATGGAAAAATCTACACCTGATAGAAGATTCAAAACACGCGCCAGGAATGCGTGGGAAGGAAAATTCGGAAATTGATTATACTCGCAAAAAGGCGAGGGAAAAATTAAAGGCTGTAAAAACGTATCAGACATAAATTATTATAATTATAAACTCGAACAAAATTTTTTGGCAGTTGATTTTTTGCAAAATTAATGAAACTGCCATTTTTTCTCTCATTTTTTGCAAATTAAGTCTGGATGGATAGATTGAAGAATGTTTATTTTTTGTACAGAATAATTTTGAAATCTTTTCATCATTGAAAAGAGTTTATTCGCCAGCTAAGAGAGCGGTTTTCTTTGGGGTTTTTTGGTTTTTATTCAAATTTTCAGATCGCTTGAACTCGACAGGCCCCTTCGGTAAGCACTCGGCAATAAGGGTTAAATTGAACATATAAATTATTGGATGAAAACTTCAACAAATGTCAATTGACTCAATTAAACACAGACAAATTTGAACCTTGGTCAGTTTTTGAATTCCGGCCTATTTGAGGTCCACACTTTAGTGGACTTTAACTTGTGACTTAATTTAATTTTTGCCGCCGTTTAAATCCAATTTTTTTAAACTTACCGAAAATTAACATTTATTTTAAACATTGCATGAAAAAAAAAATGTATTTGGCTTCGATGTTGGTATAATTTCGGGCTTTGTTTAGAACATTTTGATCTGGCTTAGAAATGCCTTTAAGAAATAATTTTGATTTCGGTGGTTGCATCCAACTGGCACCAAAATTTAAATAATAAAAATTTTTTTCACGCCCATTCAGACCCCTTTGGATAGCAAACTAGAGCACGGTACCCTATGTAAGTGTTTTCACAAAGCAGACTAAAAAGGCTATTGTTCCAAGGGTAGAAACTTTCATTTGAATAAAATTTCAATTCTTAAAAATTCCCGTAGTAGCATAAAAGTTTATCAAGGCAAGCAAAAATGAAAAAGTGCGAATCCCTTAACTAACAGTTATCAAACCCTTTTAAACTTATAGATTCTTCACCTCTTAAAAATTTGACTGATTTTCGTTGCTTTTCTGTTAACGCAAAACTGGAAATCGAATTAAGCAACAATAATAAACCAATAAATTAAACATAATTGTAATAATTCCCCGATAATCGGTCAACGGCATGTAGTGATAATCTTCTATAGATGGACATCGTACCTCCCATTTCGTGCAAACTTTTCGAATATTTTTGATTCACATTTTGTAAGGTATCGTGAAAATTGCAAAAGGATGTTCAGAGCAATATCAGAATTTGAAACGAGTCATATAATAACCAGTGATAACCGTTGATATACGACATTTATTTCAGGCACTTTATCAAAAATTTTCTCGTTGAAAGCTTTTAATTAGAGTCGATATACAAATAAAGGGTTCGCGAACTTTACCAGAGATGGTTGGTGTAATTGTCACTTTCTAACAAAAACTTGTCAGGTCATAGTTTCTGGGGAATGTGTGTACATTTTTTTTATAAAAAATGGAGAACAAAAATCTTTGCCAACGATTCGTTGATTCAATAGAAACCAGAAATAAGAGATTGCGGCATATCAATAGTAGTAGAAACTTTATTAACAATTATATTTCAAAAAATAAATTTACATTTTGTCAATTGGTACAATATCGACTAACGATGCCCGGACTTCATATAATTTTATTATTCTGATAAACAACTATTTAAGGAACAAATAATGCGTGATGTTTACATAATTTTGATAATACCTAATGTAGATCATAGCCTACCTGCTTCATTTGGTATTTCCAGTGCCCTATTGTCTTGCGTAGGTGCCTTAAATTAGGATAGTGCATTTTAGTTGAAGTTCCAATATTCATCACAGTTACGTAAGTATCACGCGATTAGCGTGCCCGAAGTTGGTTTTTTCAACAGAATAAAACCCAAAAAAATATTTTTATACATGTATGAACTCGGGCATACGTAATCAATAAAACCATTGACGTAAGGCTTATTTAACTGAGTTGCGAGAATCCGAGTACTCGAATGCAATTCAAGGACATATTTAATTATTTCCCCGGCCCTACAACATTACTTGAGATAAGTTACTGGTATATCTAGCACTGATTAGAACACAGTTCCTCAAAAGGTTCTCCAACACGATATCACCCTAATACAATTTGCAAGGAATGCATAATCTGCTAGATCATCGTGACTTATAATAATATTCCAGCCTACAAGTTTGATATCAGGTTTGTAAAAATGACGATTGCGGACCTCGTCCGTCAGATATACTGAGGATAACGCAAGATAAATCCAGGGTCTCCATCAGAGGACCCATTTAGATTGGAAGACTGTTTTTGATTTGCATTAATACCATAAGGACAGCATAATACCAGTAAAATCCATCCACAAAGGCGCCAACAGTCGCAACCAAGCAGTTTTCTAAAATGCCAACAAGGCATTGGCCCTTTTATAGGAAATTTAAATATCAGAAAAATTTACTCAAGATTTTTACCAGAAACTAGTGCCTTATCGACTTAATTTGTTAGTGGAAAAGCATATCACTTTAAAAATGCTTCTCTATAACTCACAATTTGATATACAGGTCATACATAGCAATTTCCACATACATAGCAATTTCCAGAAAGAGAATGCGCACCTAGATTATTCTAAGGTCCGAAATTTTTTTACATGGTGGAAATGCTAGTCATAACACCTCTAACTGGCAACACCTTATATTGACCTTGCGGTCTTTTAGATGGCGCAAATTCACACAATTAAGGTGTTTCAGTAGAGGTGTATACTGTATTCACAATTCAAATTTATCAAAAGAATCCATGGGTATGATTTGGCTTGAAGAGCAAAAACACAATAAATCAAAAGTTTTAAAAATATAAATTTTTTGTCCTTATGATCCCATTTCTGAGATCATTTTACCAATGATAATCATTTTGATTTTCAATATTTCGAAAAATGACATACAATGCCTAATTGTAAATAAGTTACAAAGCGAACGATGACAACATCGCATCGTTTTTTCAAACAATAAGATATTGATGCGCGGTAGGTGTCTCGATGTGAGCTATAGCTCGAGAAATTATAAAACAATTCCGGCATGTATTTATGAGCCTGTATTTTAGGGAGAAAACGTTGAATACAGCCTAATTTAATAATCCGCCTGATTTTTCCGAAAATTTTGTACTGCTCCAAATTATAAGATTCATTGTCTGGGAACTAATTTTTTTCACATTTATGTCGAATAAAAGGTATTAATTTTCTCTTGCACGTCAGCAAAATCCATAGATTCTAGAAAGTTTAAGGTCAAAAATTGAATTTTAAAGAATAGAAATTAGGGTGCGATAATTTTTAGCGGACTAAGACGTTGCGTCACTTCTAACGCCACCTCATAGAAAAACACTCGAGGTTGACAGTTCCACGAACCTACGCACCAAATATTCTTTTATTTAAGAGCAGCCAATAACCAGGCGCGGATTCAAAAGTGTTATGATACCTCTTTTGAGCGGGAACACCAATTAGGGGACGTTAGGTCCTATCCGAAAAAGTCTTGTATCAAAACGTAGGGGATTGTGGGTGCAGTAGTATTTTCGACAACGGTCGCAAAATTCGTATTTCCAATTGCACCTGACATCCAACACCTCAGAAATCGTTTGCAATTAAAAAAAAACACCAAATTCTATTTCTGGATATTTTTTTCTAGAAGCATTGAAAATCCGCTTGCTCACTGAAATGCCGAATAATGACAGATTGATCAAAAACAAAGATAACCCATTAGTGATCAAATTTTCCGGAGATCAGAACCAAAATAAAATTGGGAAACTTTTGACCAATATTCTAAGAAAATTTCCGAAAAAAATATCGTTTCGGACTTGCATAAAAACGGAAATAATTCTAGACATGGTATCATTTCAAAATATAAAAAAAATCAACTCGGCCAAGAAAAATTGATCATAAATGAAAGTATTCAATATAATAGTTGTTTCCAGATTTTTGCACCTTTCAATTATTTCAAATTTTTAAGCCTAATCAATCGTATAATGGCGCGCATTCATCAGCATGAAATAGTGATTGCGAGAAATATAAAAAAAAATATTAAAGATTTGCTTGGGTTAAAAGTTTAACAAACCGGCAGATAATAGATGAAATTTCTGAAAAAGAGAAAAGAAATCGCATGTGCCGTTCGTGGGGGGTAATCTTTTTTTTGCCAAAATAATCTTCAATTTGCCTAGTATTTAACTATAGCAAGGAATTTCAAAAATATTTTCGGCGAATAAGATGAATTTATAAAATATGCTTGGTTAATATTGTAGAGATTTTTTTCCTGATCAATAATATCGGGCATTATGTGATTTTGGATACCGTGGAGTATGACGGTATACTTCAATGAAATAAATACCAGCAATTAGGTTTTATGCATTTAAGGTTGATGTGATCTATCTTCCCTAAAAAATGAATTGCAGTTTTTGACTTCTCAAGGTTTACAGTACTACAATATACAATTGGAAAATAAACGTCCACTCAAATTCTCCACAAAAGGATATTGAAGTTTTTAAAAACGCCTTAATTTTTCCCAGCACATTACTGGAAGCACCACAATCCCCTTAAAACAGCGGTACAGATAAGATACTTTTAAGATTCCTTTGGATAATCTGAAATCGGGATACAATATGTTAATCCACGAGTATTATTTTTTTCAGATTCCGAGTCGCGTCAATTATTTTTAATCCCGCAAGAGAGTGCGAAAATTTTTTTATTAAAAATTAGATGCTGGTGTGGCAAAAATAATTCCGGGGATCCCAATCAAAATCCCGAACGTCGTTTTGTAAATCCCGACCTTATATTTATTTTTTAAATCCGAACTCGATTCAAAACACGCATTCTGAGTTTATATCCCAATATAATTTAAAAATCCCATGCCTAAAAATGTGTCGAAAGAGAAAATATCTTACAGACTAAACGTCAAACAGAATACTGTCAGATTCATAAATTGATAATGAAACATAAGACATCCATTTCAAACGCTCAACAATAGCAAAGAGGTTCAGTTCCATTTCGGCCCGTTGAAATAAAGAGAAGTGCGAACATTCTGTGAATAAAATATTTTTTGAGAAATGAGTTTATTTGGCGAAAAAACATTGGGATAGCAAGCCGAATAATTCCGAATTGAACTTTGAACATTGACGAGACCATGTGAAGGATCCAATACGAAAAAATATTGGTGGCGATGGTCGAGATAATTTTAGGAACTTTTAAAAGGAAACTCAAATGATTCTAAAGACCAAATTAATCTTTAACACTCCGATATTATATTTAACCCTTCGGAGTTATTTTGGTCAACTAAAAAATGTTTCTGTGAGTAAAAAACATTAGATTAAAGCACAACGAAATTAGCGATTTTACTCAGTTAACAGTTTGTCATTTAAATTATAAAAAATGTATAACTCTTGTAGTCACAAAGCCTATTAAACTGGGTTTATTATTTTTTTCAATGGCCAAAAAGTGCATAAAAAATAAGTGTTAGAGTTTAAAAATTTATTTTCAAAATATAATTTAAAACTTATGCACGAGCCGTCGAAATTTAAATTACCTCACTTTTTCGGATTCTGTGTGCCAAATTATATGATATACCGGCTATATATGGATTAATCGCAGATAAGTTCAGGCTTAATTTGAATGATGCAAAATGCGAGAATACGATTGGGCTGGCCGCTTCCAAATTTGGAAACCAATTTCACCGACGCCGTTTATGTATCTTTCAAATCGGCTGATTTTGTCCGTTGAAAGCTTGTTTATCCAAATGTTAACAATTATTTTGTGCCTCATGGGAGTTAATACAAAATCGGAGGTCGTCCAAGAAATGACATAAAAATTAAATGTTTTGTGCTACGAATCTATAACAGTGATTGATATGAGTTTCCTTCCTTTATAAGGCTTTGTTAAAATTTCATTGTAAACATTATTATAATAGGATACATAGCAGCTTTTGAATTGGAATAAAATTTCCTAAGATCGGTTGAAATCATTGAAACCGGAGTATGTACTAGTCTGGTGGTATTTGTTTTAGAAAATTATTCCTAAGGATGAATTGCGAAAAGCCATAGGAAGAAGGTCAAAAATGGAACATTGTAAAATTTGAATATCCCTTCACGTTTAAATACATTTTTTGAGCATGAATATAGACGATAGAGTTGGGACGGATTTTACTGATCGGTTATTAAAATCATCAAATTTATTGATAATCCATCGATAAAGTTAAAATTTATAAGTTGAAGCTGGAAATGAGTTCTTTTTTTTGATAGATGTAAGCCTGTTAAGTGGAAAAAAACTGGCTTATTTATTAAGATTTATCGGGGTTATTTTGGTTACTTTTTCAGTTATTTTTTTAAATTTTATCGAAATTTGACTCGATTTTTATTTTCAAATTGTACCATCATTTTTATTGTGAAAATTTCCATATCATTCCATTTTTGAAATGATGACTCTGATTTTCATTTTGAGAATATGACACCATTTCTTTTATTTCAGAAACTTGACCCCATCTTTATTCTTGAAATTTGACTCGCTTTTTTATTTTGAAATTGACTATTTATTCATAGAAATTTGAACTCCATGTTTTATTCCATAGCAAGCCTGAATTAAAAGAGGGGAGTCGTAAATGCATTTTAAAAAAAGTTCATGAAACCTAGTCAGCAAAAAGCGAATCTCTAACTACTTACAACGTATTTTCAGCACTGACAACCCCCTAAACTGCACTCTTTTTCGGTATTAAAAATTATAGTAACTATTCCTTGTCCCATCACATAATATCCAAAACTACAGAGGGCACAATCTGCAATAAATTAACACCACTAACACTTTAGTTGCATAGTGCAAATCAAAAATCTGTAGAAGCACTTTTTCCAATGGCCAGAACAGTAAAATCTTCGATGGCAAAATCCATGGTATTTACATTTCTTTGTGTTTTTAAATGACCAGTTCATCAAATTTTCGAAATATCCATCACCAGTTATGGTCTGATATCATTTTTAACTGGTAAATTTACAACATCGGAGATTGATAAAATCTTAAAAAACGAAAGTAATTGTGTTTTTTAGCCATATTTTCAGCCAAAATTTATTCACTCGCTTTTTAAAACTACTCATCCCGATTAGAGTTAGATAGCTTAAACTGATTTAAAGAAAAATAAATAAACTAAAAAATGGTCCCGAACCAGACTATAGTTTCAAATTTTAAACAAAAACTGATAACAAGACATTTCAGTAATCTCAGAAAAAATCAAAAAATTGTCCTATTCCGACCATTTTTTTGCTTTATCATGCATTAGCATATTTGTTGCTCAGTTTTGAGCTATCTAAAAAAATACAGTAATCCTCAATGAAACTGCGACTTGTTAAGGCATGGCCTGACTAGACGTGATTAAGTGTTGCATTTCGGCAGTTTTTTTTAAAACTGTCAGTTCATTTAGAAATATTTGTCCGCAACTTAAGTCAACGGGTTTATAAATATTTTGAAAACAGCTTCTTCAAAGTGAAATTTTAAAATTAACCTTTTGGCTTACATTGCCAAAAAAGACCTTGGTTTTTTTACTTTATAGAACCAATCTCCAAAACAGAAGGAATACTCCAAAAGATATTATTTCAAGTGCAAATCTAAATTTTATCATATTTAGTTAGTGGTTCTTTTCAGTCCCACAATGATATAATGATCTAATTGTCGCTGAATACTCAATCCCACAAAATTATTCACCCAGCCATCTAAACAGCAATTTGTAGAATTGTTTGCCATATCTATATAAGGTCAATAATTCAATTCGTAGCGAAGTCACCGCTAAAATGCAATTATAGTCATAAAGCTGACTGATAAATAGCGCTGATTATAATTGTCTTAAGAAAAATGGCACACAATTCCTTGAAAACAATTCTTCAAAAATCACTCGAAAAAGTCACCCTTGCTTTTGTTGATGACTTTTATTCGCCGCATATCATTATTGTCAAATAATTCGAATTATAAATTTCAAAATAAGAAATGACAATTTTAAAACAATTTGAGGCCAAGGGTTAAATATAATTTGCATGCAATTGTATAATCTATGCAGATATTTCCTCTATACCCTGACCTTGTCTTCAGTGGTGGCGGATCAATCTAGAAGCAATTTTAAAGGCCTTTTTACCGTTTTGATAACATAAAATTGATCTCTTCCGGCGAAAGACAGGGCTGCGGGCTGCAAGGGTCTTCTGCTGAACAGAAATCAATTGGAATGATTTACTTGGCCTGATTGCAAATAGTTCGACTGAATTTTTCGAAAGATTCTGCGTAGGCGTCACAATAACTTTTGAAGGGTCACCGGCTATAAATTGGAACGTTTTTATGTTTTTAAATTATTTTTTTTTTCAAATTTTAAATAAAGTCATATATGTCGTGTCATTTGAAAAAAACATTAAAATCATCAATAATGAATAAATTTAAGATATTATTAAAAATGATTTNAATAAGAGATTTAAGTTACTCGGGCATCATGATGGATATGACCGCGTGCGGGTCATTTTTGTGATTTTACACTTTGGTATCATATTACAAAATTTGACCCCAACAAATATTGTCCAGAAAATTTTCTGGTATACCAGATATCAGACTGATATATAATATATCATATATTTATATTATTTGCAATTAACCCTGAGTTTTTTCTACGAAATTTGTTCCTCAAATTTTCTGCAAAATTTTATAAAATATCGTCAATATTTTTAATTAAAAAAAGATAAATTTTATGCATTTTTGATGCCATTGTAAAATTATTTAGTCGTTCGTTTTTAATGCAATTGCATATTTAAGGGGGTAGGTGTCGTAATCTGGTACCTTTCAATCACGCCTCAGAACAAATCTAGGGCAGTTGTAAAAATTCTGAGGATACTCGTTTGTAGATCTAGCCTTCGTCTAACGATTACACATCTCAAAGTCAACATTGTTACATCACACCACCAGGTGGAGAGTCTATTCTAGAGCACTAAACGGGTTTTTCAAAATCGATCTTCTTTTAGACCCCACATACAAAGCGTCTGAAAATTTACACAGAGTACGGGAAGAGTGAGGTTACTAATATGTTGGAGCCATTTTTTTTGAATTTCGCTCTTGAATTTTCTAGAATCACTTTTGAACGCCGATTTTCACAATTTTTCGTCTTCAAAGTGATACTTCTCCTAGACGGATGTTCAGAATAAGACCGTTTTTTNAAGTTTGAACTGATGAAATCACTATTAAAACAAAAATTTAAATCGATAAACTTAGGACACAAAAAAGAAAGTGTTGAAAGTTCAAAATGATGCGAAAACCGCCGAGCGAAATCGCAAAAAAGCTGAAGAAAACGTTACTTCCGTCAAAGAAGAAAGTAAAGAAATCGAAGAACGTATGGAATCTATCAAAACTGAATTGGAAGCGGCTCTTTTGGAATATGAAGAGTTAGAAGCTGAACAAGCTCAAATCAAAGAAATTTCGATTGAATCTGCACAGCAGGAGATTGAAACTACAAAACAACTTGAAAAATCGGAGAAAGAATCGGAAGAATTGAGAAATGGAATAATTGTTTCCAAAGGGAAAATCAATCAATTGAGAGGTAAGATAACCGACGTTGACTTATCTTGAAATTCAAGCTTTTCGAAGATAAAAATGAGAAAATAAATAACTAAAAAGTGTGTCGATTTCATTTATTAGTGGCATCGAAGCAAAAAATATTAGTTTTCCGTTCGGTTTAAAATAATCAAATACGAAAAATCACTAATTTTTAATCAAGAACTGTTACCAGTTTTGCCTGAAAACTGACACCAGTGAGTTGAAATAATATGTGCGGCAAACTATATTCCTCAAAAAGGGTCATTTTATTACAAATCGAAAGATAATTTTGTGCTGATTCCAAATCCGCAAAATTACTTCAAAATATGAAATTTGACCCCCAAATACAACACATTTCGCATATTTAACTGGAGTCAAATTATAAAATGAGTTAAATGGGGTCATATTACAGCTGTTTACCACTTAAAGCCCCCCCCAGTTAAAGCCCCCTGACCACTTAAAACCCCCCTTTTTGGGCATATTTGATTTTCCCGATGACCTGTGACCACTTAAAACCCCCCCAAAATTTTTTTTAATAATTATAAATAAATTTTTTTAGGAAATTTTTATTTTACTCTTCAACAGCTATTGACATAATTAAATTATTTTTTTTTAAAAAAACATGATATTTTTGATTGAAATTTTGGAAATGATTNGTTTTGAAAACCCAGGATTTATACGCTAAAATAACCGTTTTTCTAGATTTCAAGCGCTATGATTGTTTTTCAAAAATTCTTTGAGTTCAGTTTTGTGGATATTATGGGGGTACCGTAGAACGGCCGATTATGTACAAGGGCCCAAAAACGACGGACAACGGCCCTGATGGACAACGGCCCTAAAAAATTGTACAACGGCCGATTTTGTACAACGGCCCTGAATTTTGAAAATTAACCCTACCTATTGTACAACGGCCCTAAATTTTGAAATCAAACTTTATCTATTGTACAACGGCCCTTAATTTTGAAATTAAACCATACATATTGTACAACGGCCATGTTGTACAACGGCCCTGTTGTACAATGGCCCTGATTCTGTCGTTTTAAAAAAAATGAAGTCCATACCTCTTAAACTCCAGGCTCAGTTTCATTTTTAATTTTTCAAAGAGAAAATTTTCAAACGTCATTTCCGGTGGATGTGACTATCAGTGCGATCAACTTTTACCCTAACTCGACGACTATTGACTCAAATATTTTATATCTGGTAGTTTCATATCTTTCTTGTTTCTTCATTCAGCGTGAAACCGACTACAAAACTACGTTTTAGGCCAATTTTGCGTTGACCACCCCCTTAAGGAGGTAACCGACGGAGGTCTATATATCGAGATCTACACGTGCTACGAAGCTAATTCTTGCGGCATTCGAAATTTTGTTGTTGATTTCATTCCAGAAAAATAAAAAAATACAATTTCCGACAAAATTTTTTTTCAGAAATTTCGAATTCTCTTTAACCCTCTGAGGCATATACCCTTTTGAAAGGGTAAAGTCACTTTAAATCAGCCAAAAATGATGGAAAAAATGATTTAAAAAAGCTCTCTTTCGAATACATTTTAAAACTCAACAATGTGAATCTGAAAATATCACCCAAAATTTTTCTGAAAAAAAGGTTCAAATTTTATGACGAGTTGATTGGAAGGCGATTTTTCGCTTAAGTCTTACTTCCGAAAAAATAACTTTTGACTCCAATCTGGAGTGGAAATTTAACATTAGCCAGGATTTAAAAAAGTGTTTTGAGTACGATTTGCGAAAAAAATTAGCATCCTAGACATATCTG
>SCLH01000546.1:32459-57716 GCA_004367855.1 Oikopleura vanhoeffeni | reverse complement strand
GGTGATGTAGAGCAAAATAGGTCTAAGCGGACAAAACGGGATAATTTTTTTTGTCCGCTTAGAGGGATTTTGTAATTAAAAATTTAAAAGTAACCAAAACTATTAACAAAAACTTCTAATTTAACTTATTTGGTAGTATTTATTATTTTATGATGTTAATCAGTGTCTATAGAGAATTTGGCTTTAGTTTAAAGCTCTTTAGCGCCCTCTAGGGGTGATTTAGAGCAAAATAGGTCTAAGCGGACAAAACGGGATAATTTTTTTTGTCCGCTTAGAGGGATTTTGTAATTAAAAATTTAAAAGTAACCAAAACTATTAACAAAAACTTCTAATTTAACTTATTTGGTAGTATTTATTATTTTATGATGTTAATCAGTGTCTATAGAGAATTTGGCTTTAGTTTAAAGCTCTTTAGCGCCCTCTAGGGGTGATTTAGAGCAAAATAGGTCTAAGCGGACAAAACGGGATTTTGAAAAGTGTCCGCTTAGACAGAATTGACAGTAGCTTTCTATGCAAAAGTATATGGGTGCGCCCTAACTGGAACACATCGCCCTAACTGGAACACTTTTTTAGGTCGGTAAGTGTTCCAGTTAGGGAGCGAGGACTGTAGTAGAATTTTCTCTGAGACGACAAACTTTTTTTTCTAATGATGACTTATTTTTTTTAAAACTGAACCTACATATTTATTTTTGAGAAAAAGATGCTGAAGACAAGAGGGAAAATTAAGGAATGAGAAATTAGTTTTTCCATAGAAAGTTAATAATTAATTGAAAGTAACGCAACAAGTAAATCACTAGGCATTTCCGCTGTCCAAATTTTCGAAAACAATAACTTGGAATTAAAAAAATGAGTCGAAATTTTTTTCATTAACCTATATTTTTATTTTTTGCAAATAATACTGAGACTCGTTTTTTTAATAGGGACGTATAAAACGGTTAGATAACTCGGAAGTGGCACAAACGATATTTTGAACTGATTTTTAAAATTATTGTGTCCTTTAAATAATGCTACATTAACTTTAGGCAAAAATGTTTCCTATAAAAAAATTCCAGCTCTTCGCAGAAGATATTTCTAGCTAATAAAAACCTCTAAAGAACACGAAAATTATCTTATTTTGCCCCCTCTTTATATCATGGTAGACTCGCCTAAAATAAAAATGTTCTAGACTTTAAGTTAAATAATAAAAAAACAAACAGAATAAGCCAACTTGTTGGCTGAAAAACAGTCTACGAGTTAAAGTAAAATTCTGTATTTTTATCAGTAAAAAATCGTTGAAAAATTTGCCTTTAATTAATCTTTTATATTTCCTGCTGAAATTTTAATCATGTTTTGTTCGTTTTTCGATAATATGTTAAACTTGTTTTTGTAAGTAACTCGAGTTAAAATTTTGATTTTCAGCCACCTCCATATAATGACCGTTTTGACAATCGAGCTGGAGAATCCATGGGCACATACCGTGGTGGGGGAAATTACCGTGGTCGAAGATCGAGTAATGATGGTTGGAACGGAGACAACCGTGGTTCAGATCGCGGTTACGATCGTGGCCGTGATTATGACCGCGGTCGAGGTGGTTATATTGAAGATAGGCGAAATGATCGAAGATTTGACAAACGGAGAAATGATTATTAGAACAGATAACAATTTGGCAATATTCATGCCAAAAATTTTGTATTAAAAATTGAAAATTTTTGACCGGAAAATTTTGCCAAAATTACGATAAGAGAGCGCCATAGTTAACTCATTAACTGGTAATTTAACCGTAGAGATAAATTAGAAAATATCAGTTCGAAATACAAATTTTCTGACAAAAATTAGGGAATCAAGTGTCGTTAACAATTTGGAGGTTTTTCTCTCGAAAATCTAGTTTTTGAGATTAAAAACATTTTTTCTATGATAATTGTTATTTTAGCAAGTTTATCCAAAAACACTTGAAACTACCCCCTTAAAATTGTAGATTTAAAACTCCTGACAAAACAGCAATATTCTATTTCAAAAATAATCTTTTTTCAGAATTACCGATTTAGTGAAAAATGTATTTATTTCTTTACAAAATCTCGCGGGTTGAAAGTTTCGATTATTTTCGATAAGCCTAATATTTTCAACCCAGACCGAAATTCCATACAAAAAATCCCTTTATCTTGACAGTGAATTCTCCAGTTACCCGTTAAACCTTTCACTGTCGAAATATTTTAAGTTGTAATACAGAACTTTTGCTCAAAAGTTGTTTTCCTATTAGAAATGGTGCAGAAAAAATTTGCAGAGAATAAATTTAATTTTTCAATTATAATTTAACTATTCCCGGCTGGACACGTTTATGTTGAAAAATATGTTTTTCTCCAAAAAAATACGATTTTAACTGTGAAATCATTCCAGTAAATATTTAGAAATAATGCTCTCCTGCATTTTTTTTGAGCAAAATTAGAAATTTTGTACTTGAGTACTTAAGTTAGTACAAACAAATTTGATATAAGTTATATCATATAACAAAAAAAATGAAAGAGACCGCCAATTTCTTCTGCCGGGAGTAGTTCGTGTATACGGCCATATTATTTTACTGACTTTTTAATCGTGAAAAATTGTATTTTTCTTTAGTTTTATTTTTTAAGATGAGAAATGATCTTCGGTAGGAATGTCGGTACGTCATTGGTCCGAAAGAGTACGGGAAACAGTTATTGGCCGAACAAGTGAAGGAGCTCTTCATCTACGAATTCGTGGAGGTGCAGAAGACGGAGCCTTTCCTCATTTTGGACCCATTTTACACGAGCAGATAAAATATGACTCAGGCAACCCTCTTAACGAAGGTAAGATTTCGTTTGCGTTTGAATAAAAAAAGCACACAAAAATTGTTGGCATCTACATTACAGTTCGAATTTACCTGGAAAAAGTTATGTGTATAACACAATGTATAATCTCAGATTCACACATAAAACAAATTTTCATTTTGACCTCTTTTTGGTATTATAAAAACCATAATAATTCAAAGCAATTTTAATGATCAAATGGCAACATATAATAAAGTACAGGGGGGGGCAATATTTAGACGATTTCGGCAAATTCGACGATATTGGGCCGGCGGTATTGCCCCTCCCCCTGTATATAATATTTTGCTATTATAAAATAGTTTTTTATAACTTTTCGATTTTATAAATCATCTTCAGGTAATGAGAAAGAATTGATAACATATTTTGTATCAAAAAGTTGACACAATTTAGCAGTAATTTGGCAAAAACGGGCGAAACGTTGTAAAAAAACTATTTTTTAATAGCAAAATATTATATATATATATTTGCCTCAAAACCCGAATAATGTAAAAAAGTATGTGACGTTTATTTTTCCTGCAATTCGACCTTTTGAGGCTTTGATCAGTATAAGTAATGGTTCAAAAAAAACCTCCAAAAACTTGTACCAGTTAGAGACAAATTGACCATCTCTAAAAACTTTTACCAGTTAACCTCCTACACACCACAGAAATGAGAATTCGCCTCAACCCAAGAAGCCTATCTAAAGGTAATACTTTGAGCGCTTACACAAGGAAAAAACTGGAACAAGATATAATTTAGCTTATTTGTAACTGATTGAGCTCAGGATAGAATAAGTGAATAACACGTAACATTTTAAATCAGTTTGGATCGAACTAGATATGCGAGAGAAAATGAGGGGTTCACATCACCTTGTATTTCTTGAAAAAAACATACATTTTTTTTACAATGACATATAAGATTACAAATTAGAAGTGAAACTTTAGCTATAAAGGCTTGGCTCAATTGAAATATGATTATCTTAATCGCTTACAAACAATATTCATAATCGCGCGCGTCGAAATATAATGCAGTAAAAATGTGAAAAATTGCTGAAGCAGCTGAAAACTCAAAATCAAGTACACTTATGTTCTATAAGTTGATCGATTGTCTTTGGTACGGCTTCTATTTTGGGCTTATTGCGTTCATCTTGTCGACAAAATAATTTTGAAAAATAGTTTTTTTTTATTATTCTGAGTTTCATAAAATCACTTTGAAAATTATCTCGATGAGAGGATCTGCGATAAAAATTAAATTTATATCAAAAGAATCCTCAATACTCCTAAAAACTTGCTTCCTCAATTTTGATATTGATGTGGCGATATTTTTTTTTTGGTAAGGTATTGTTTTTAGGGCAACCCACCTGTCGGTCGAATAACTCGAAGGCATATTGAGATATCGACAAACGTTTTTTGTATTCATGAAGCCAAGAGTAAATTCTGACCGGAAAATTTTGTTTTTTTCTCGTCAACCGGTTCACCGATAATGGGCGTCAAGAACGGCAACAATGGTTTTTTGACAGAACCTCACCTAAAATTTGGTATATATTTAGGTATTTTTCAATTAGAAAATTTTGGCAACAATATTTTGAATTTGAAAGCACCTAGGGGGTTAAGTACAACTTTTGAATCTCTATAATAATAGTGTTTTGATATGCTATATAGATTGGCTTGGGTAGTTTTTCAGAGAAATTTTTTGGCAACATATATTTTGAGATTGACGACACCTGGGGGGCAATTACTTTCGAATCTCTAGTAAAAGATAGGTGTTTGATATGGGCTATATACATTCTTGGGTAAGTTTTCGAGAGAAATTTTCTGGCAAAAATTTTTAATTTGACACGCACTGGGGGGTCAAATTAAGCACTTTTCTGAATCTTTATAAACAAATAGTGTTTGTTTTGGCTATATTCATTCTTGGTAGTTTTTCAAGAGAAATTTTTTTGGCAATAATCTTTTGATATTTTAAATTTTTACAGTGGTCAAAATATACTTTTTTTTATTTATATAAAAATCGGCAATTATTTTTATATAATTAGGCACTGACTTATTATGAAAATCAAGCGAAGAATATCTAATAAATGTGACTAAATGATAGAAGAACAATGCGGAAATATAAAATGGGTTTGCAATCCAGGTAAATTACTTTGCGGTTTTCGGCGGTGATGGAGCAAACTATTTCCGCCATAAACTCATACGAAAATTAAGTTTCTAAAGTTAAAATATAAGTTTTTTTATTTCTGGCTTCAATGTACATGAATGTTTTTTTATTCTGGCTTCAATGTATGAAGTTTTCCAGGCTCTAGATTTGGAATTTATCAACTGTTTTTTTTCAGTTGATAAATTACAAAATGGCGAACATTCGCATTATTGAACAGGAAAAATATGCTGTACAGTTACACGGGACTATACTCCCAAGTTTAGTCTCGATTTTCTTGTAATTACAGGTGCTATACCAGTTGAACAATGATGGTTGTTATGACAACATAAAATTACACTAGGTCAGGACTTCGATATATCCATGATAGAAATTTGAATTACTGGTGAAAAAACAGAAGGAGTGTTAATCTTGAGGTCCTGTAGATTCAAAAATAATTGCAGACGATTTCCGTCGCGAAAAATAATTTAAAAGTATAGTTTCATGTTAATGATGAATGGTCAGCTTGAAGATACAGGAATTGTTAATTTGAGTACCTATACGTTGTCAAATATCAAAAATATTTATGTGAAAAATTTCTGCTTGAAGAAATTATCCAGAAAGTATATAGCCATGTCAAAACACATATTTGGTAATAGAGATCAAAAAAAGTGAAAATTTGACCCCAGGTGGTGTAAATTCAAAATATTATCGCAAAAAAAATTCTCCTTGAAAACATAATATGAAAGTATTAGGCCATATCAAAAACCTAATTTTTATAAGGGATCAAAAAAAAGTGGTAATTGACCCCTATGGGTGGTTTCAAATTTAAAATATTGTTGCCAAAAAATTATTTATTCAAAAACTACCCAATGAATGTATTTAGCATATGCGAAACACGTATTTGTGATAATAAGATTCAGAAAAGTGTATTGACCCTGCTGGGTGGTGTAAATTAAAAATAATTGTTGCCACAGAAAAAATTTCTCTGAAAAACTACCAAAGGAAGTGTAATATGCCATGATAAAACACTATTGTTATGAGATTCAGAAAAGTGTAATTTGACCCCCAGGTGGTGTAAATCTCAAAAATATTGTTTGCCAAAAATTCTCTTGAAAACTACCAGAGAATATAATAGCCAATACAAACACCTATTTATTTAAGATTCCAGAAGTGTAACTGGCCCACTAGGTGGCTTTCAATTCAAAAATATTAGTTGCAAAAAGATTTCTATGAAAAACGACACCCTAAAAGTATATTTACAAAAACTTTTCAGTGATGGCATCTGTCAAAAACAATTTTGCCGTTTTTTGAACCGCCATTATCGGTGAACCGGTTGACCGAGAAAAAACAAAAGATTTTCCGTGCAGAAATTTACTTGGCTTCAATGATACAAAAAACCGTTTGGTCGAACTCTCAGTATGGCCTTCGAGTTTTCGAGCCGACAGGTGGGTTGCCTAAAAAAAAAGCTCCTAAGCCATCAGTTGCATCGAATGTCCTCGGAGATGGCTCATCCGAATCCAGAAATTCAATGTAATCAAGCAGCCAAGATTGATACCTGATTGGAATTATCTTTTTTGAAAGCCGGGTGACGGGTTAACCGGTTTAACGGGTCAAATTTAAAAACGGTTTTGCGAAGAACCGGGGGAAGGTTGTGTCTGATTTTTGTACAAATGTCTTGAATTTTTTTGTCGAAAATTCGGGGGGGTAAATTCGTTTTCAAATGTTTACAACAATTATTTTAAGAAATTTTGATGCGAAAATCCTGAAAAACAGTATAGGAAAAACATAATTCGAACGGGCTCATCGTCATAAGATTTCCAGACATAATTTGGAAAGACAATTGCAAATCTATGACATATTGAATTGTAGGTTGTGACAATGTTATTTCTTTTTCTTGTGTGCCGTTTTTTGGCTGCCGAAAATTTTTTTTGCCTTAGTATAGTCAAAGGGGTGGAGGGGGTTAATTAAGGGGGTATTGTCGAGCTCTGATTTAAATAAAAGGCCTTAGAGGCATTAAACTGCTCAAATTTGAACAGGGTGATAATTAGTGACTAACGAACCAATCATAAAAAAAATCCGAATTTGCATTTTCCGATTTATTCCTTGAAGGTCGTTTTTTTTTTTAGGTAAGGACTTATGATTTACTGGGAGACACGAGACAAGCTAGCGACCAAATGGTTTCTGCAAGATGGTGTCACCGCTTGGTTTAAACAATATCGGTAGAAAATTTTTTGGCTTCTAGGTTGATCACTGTTGACCGGAAAATCAGAGTCATGAAATTGCTTCAAAATGACCTGAAAACCCGTTTTTTAACGGTTAAGATTCAGAATGCAAAAAACCGTTTGGTCGTATCGTAATCTGGTTCTCTAGGAACAGATACCTTAATGGTCGACCTAAAAAAAGGCGACCCATAAGTATTTTTAAAAGGAGTTAAAAAATAACGTGTGTTTAATTTTGACCACTCAATACTCCGAAAGTCGTTTGACGTAAGCAACTTCATCCAGTGGTTTCAATGGCTTCTTTTGAGCCTACTTTCGAAATAATCGACGCACTTGTTTTCGAATTTTATTCGAAAATGACAAAAAAAATATATTCTCGAGTGAAGCTTGTCCAATTTGCAAGAAGCTGTGATCATTTTCGTACATATGTTCTGAGGAGTACTGATACAAATTTGAGCCATTTTGCAATAAATATCTTCGGAGGAGATAGATTTTGATAGTATGAAATCGGTGAAAATCGTCGGTTATTTTGGCGTTCGTAGAAGTGTTTCAGTCACCGAATCCAAAAAACTGCTTGTGATCTAAAGGTTGACAACACGGGTACGTTATTGTAAAAATTTGAGCTCAATTTGATATACGTCTGGAGGAGATAGATTTTTGCAGTTTGGAAAATGTCACTTTAACGATACTGACTATTGGTGTTAATGGGTCAAAATAATTGTGATGTACTTTTTCGCAAGATTAAAGATAGAACCTACAAATTAAGCATTTCGGTTTTTCTCATGAACTTTAGTTTTCAGTATATTTCACCGAGAAAAATGTCAAATCAGAGTGCATACGGTATGCCGCATACAGCCCTACTCATGGAGTTGTGGTGTGCAGTAGTTATTTGACCACTGGTCGCAATCCGGAATATTTTTTCAAATTGCAGCCTGACCATGCAGCACCATCAATGAATCGTTTGCAATTTAAAAAAAAACACAAACTTTAGTTAGGGATAAATTTTTTCTAGATATAGAAATCAGCTTGCTAAACTGGAAATGCCGAAAATGCCAGAATGAATCAAAACAAAATAACCCATTAGTGCTTCAATCTTTCACGTAGATCAGACCAGAAATAAAAGTGGAAACTAAATTGAGCCAATTCCTAAAGAGAATTCCAAAAAATATATTTCGGACTCTGCATATAAACCTGGAACAAAGGAAAATAATCTAGAGTAGGTACTCAATTCAGAATTACAAAATCAACGTCGCAAGGAAACAAGTTTACTCTAAATGAAAGTATTTCAATATGATAGTTGTTCAAGATTTTGCGCCTGTTTTCAATATTTCAATTTTGCCTGAATCAATGAAATAATGGCCGCATTAAACTCAGCATGAACTAGTGAGTTGGAGAGAATATGAAAAAAAATTATTAAAATTTTCTTGTTAAAACAGTTTAATAAGATAATAGAGAAGGATTATCACACACAAAAGAAAAGAAATCGCATGTTAACCGTTCGTGAGGTATACTTTTCTTTTTAAACATAATCTACATTTGGCCTAATTTCTATATCAGACAGGAATTCAAAAATAATTTGCGGCGCAATATAAGATGACTTATAAAATATTCTGGTGCGATTGTAGAAGAATTTTTTCTGATCAGATGAATGCGCATTATGATGATTTGGATGATACGTGGCATATCGGACGGTTATAACCTCAATGCATGAAAGATACAAAGACAATAGGGTTTTATGCATTTAAAGGTTGATTGATAATATTTCTAAACCATGGAATCATTTTTGACTTTCTCAAGGTTACGATACACAATACAATTTGGAAAACATTAAAGTTCACGTCAATTCTCACGAAAGATATTTGAAGTTTTAATAATAGGGCTTTGATTTTCCCCGAGAAATTGCTGGAAGCACCCACAATCCCCTTTAAGGAGCGAGGACTGAAGTTACAATATAAAAACTAAATTGGTAATTCGTAATCTCCCGAATTTTTTTTTTTTTTGTTGATCAGATATTGAACCAACCGGTAAATGAATTTTTTTTGTTGAAAGATATACTATAGTATTTTAACTTCATCTAACGTTTTTTTTTGGAATTTTTTTATCAGAAGTATCCCAAAATTTATGAAAGTGTCATTTTTCAATTTTTCGCTATAAAAAAGTTGAATAACTTTTTCTTGATTCGTTCAATTTTTGCCAATTTGACATTTATTTCAGGTGATCTCCTTTTAGAAGTGAATGGCCAGACTGTGGCTGGGTTAACTTTATACGATTTGAATACTATTATAAGCGCCGCTGAAGACCCAGTAAAATTAAAAAGTGTTCAAGATGGCCTTGGAATCTCCACCGACCTAAGGCGGTATCTCACGACGAGAACCGAAAAGGGGTCGGTTGACAATGACCTCCAAAATATGATCAGAGATAATTTATATTTACGAACTTTACCGTGCACGACTAGGTTACCAAGAGAGAATGAAATTGACGGAATTGATTATAAATTTCTGTCAAAAGAGGAATTTGAAGCTCTAGAACAAAAAGGAAAGGCCAAAATACTGATAGAATTTTCTCTAAAAAAATAAATACGTAATTTTAAAAATTTTGAAAACCACGTTTGTCTATAAGGACAAAACAGCCAATTTTTGAAATTTAATTTGGTTATATTCAAATACTCATAATAGCTATTTTTAAAAGGAACACCCTTGTGAGCTTATAATCGGAAGTCATACAAGATATAGACGAACGTTTCTGTGTGTAGCCAAGTAAATTGTGATATGGAAATTTTGTTTTTTTTCAAGGTCAACCGGTTCACCGGTAATTGACGGTCGAAACGGTAAAATCGGTTTATACCAGAATCCACACAATAGAAAGTTTTGAAAGTATACTTTTTGGGATAGTTTTTCAAGAAAATTTTTGGCAAATATTTTTGATATTTGACACCACCTGAGGGGTCAAATTACACTTTTTCAATCTTTTACAAATATGAGTTTTAATATGGCAATATACTTCCGGGTATTTTCCAGAGAATTTTTGACAACAATTTTTTGATATTTGACACCACCCACGTGGTCAATAACATTTTTTTCAATAATGATAACAAATAGCGTTTTTAATGGAAATTTCTTTCTTAGATAGTTTTTCAAGAGAAATTTGTTTGGTGATATTATTTTGATATTTGACATGTCATGGATATCGAATACACGTTCTTATAGTTTTCACCACTGAATCAGAAATATAAACAAATATATACATTTTTCGATAGTTTTTAAAGAGAAATTTCCGGGCGAATTTATTTTTGCCATCCGACACGGTCATGATATCAAATACGACGTTTTTGTATCTTAACCATGAATATAGTTTTTATTAAACAAATAAACTTAAGGTATTTTTTCAAGAGTAATTTTGGCAATAATTTATGTTGACATTTGACACCATCGTGGGTTCAGAGTTTCATTTTTGAGGAATTCTGAGAATTTTCAAGCGATAATACAACACTTTACAAAAATTTGCTTAATTTAATTTTTTTGCATTTTATTGATATTGCCATAAATGTGTTAATTTGTCGTCTGGAACTGTCAAATGCAAATAAATATTGTCATCAAATTTCTCGTGAAACTTCCCCAGAAAGTATATTGCCATTATAATATTGTTATACATATTGAAAAAAGTGTAATTTGACCCCCTAAGTGTGTCAAATATCAAACATATTGTCAAACAATTCTCTTGAAAAACTACCTAAGAAAGAATATTTCCATGTAAAACACATATTGTATTCAATATAGAAAAAAGTGTTATTACCACGTGGTGGTGTCAAATATCAAAAACATTGTTGTCAAAAATTCTCTGGAAAACTACCCCAGAGTATATTGCCATATTAAACTCATATTGTTAAAAAGATTGAAAAAAGTGTAATTTGCCCCCTAGGTGGTGTCAAATATCAAAATTTATTGCCAAAAATTTTTGAAATACTATCCTAAAAAGTATACTTCAAAACATTCTTGTGTGATTCTGTATAAACCGATTTTACCGGTTTTGACCGTCAATTACGGTGAACCGGTTACCTTGAAAAAAAACAAAAATTTTCGCATTCACAAATTTACTTGGCTACACCATACAGAAACCGTTCGTCTATATCTGTATGACTTCGAGTTATTTAGCCAACAAGTGTTCCGTAAAAAAATAGCTACCTAAGAATGTAGCGAGTATTAATATTTTGAATTATTTGTTGATTTCGAAAGTTATTCTATCTGAAGTTTGACAAAATGGGGGTTGTTCCTGTGACCAAACACCTATTTTTGTAGTTAAAAGACAAACGAAGGTTTTGAGTAAATATTGTTTTATTTTGATCTATTTTTTCATGTCAAACTAAAACAAAATAATTAATCCTTAATTAAAATTAAAGATTAATTATTTTCTTTTAGTTGTCAAAAATAAAAGAATAGTTACTCAAAAACCTAGGTAGTTTTTTAACATATGTTAACTACTTTGTTACTATAGAAAACTTGAACTTGCAAATTTGTGTGTTTAAATCTTTTCTGAAATTGACCTCTAATTATAAATTGGTTTAATTTAAATTTAAAATTGGTTGAAATAAACTCGTCTCAATATGCAAAGTAGTTATATATATATCTTTTTTAAATAACTCATTTGACTTATACATATCTTTTTGCTTATCTGTACATGATTAATTTTTTAGTTTCAGACAAATATAATATATGAATATTTATAACTTTTGAGTATTTTTTTTGGTTGTTCGAAAATATAGTGCTCAAACATAATTTTACAGACTGAAAAAAATATCTTCTCATTTTTGAGATTACGAAAAACCTAAGAGAAAATTTTCTGATAGAGATTAGGGTGTCATTTAAACAATTGAGGTGTCATTATAAAAAAGGTCGAAATCCAAAATTTCCAGTGACCAGAAATGCCGCAAAATTGGTATTAACCCTCCAAGGCATGGAGCTACTGTCAAGTCTGGCTATAAGGACACGTAATATATGGACAAAACGACAGAAATTTGGCCATTTTTTGGCCATTTTCGAAAAGTTTGCTCGAATATATGGACAAAACAACACTTATAATTGTAGTTAGGGGGAAATTGACGAAAATTTGACGAATAATAGACCTTAATAATGTAATGAATGTTTTTTGGATTTTTTTATCTTCGTTTCTGTGCTATTTAGCCTGGAATTGAAGGCCGTTGATGCCAATTATGAAAAAATCGTGGAATTTCTCCCTGATTCGTGTTGCTGATGGCCAGTCCAAGTTGATATAGGGGGTGGGCGTCGTAATCTGGTACCTTTCAATCCCGCCTCATAATAATTCTAGGGTAGTTGTGAGAAATCTGAGGAATACTCGTTTATAGGTCTAGCCTTCGCCTAACGATTACACATCTCAAGTCAACCTTGTTACTGTGGTTTGCGTCTTAAGGACAACCCTCTATAAGGACAAATATGGCAGAAATATGGCCAAAACCTACGCTTTGAGATTTTGGCGTCCTCAATAAGGACAATATGGCAAAAATTCAAAGGGTCTTTTTTTCAAAAATTCACCTCTTTTTCGTAAAAATATGGGTGAAGAGCAAAAAAAAAAAAAAAAGGTCTTCATATTTTTCGGGAAAAATTATGGTTTTCAAAATATCGTAAAAATTGGAATGGAGAATAAGGACAATATGGGCAAACATTAGTTCTCTATTAAAATTTCCAAATTCCCTTCCATTTTTAAAATTGTCTTTTTATTTCCCCATTTTCCTCATTTTCATAAATTGTCGTTATATGTCCAAAATTATTTTTAATTTTTCAAGTTATCCCTTATAAATATCCAAATTGTTCTTATATTTTCAAATTGTAGTTCAAAATATAAGGATAATTGAGAGAAATTATAATAAATTTTGGGGAAATATGAAGCCAATTTCCAAATATAAGGACAATTCACGAAAATAAGTAGATTTTTGGAAAATATAAGGATAATTTATAAAAAAGGACAATACAGAAAAAAGGAAATTTTTATAAAATATATGGATAGTCTTTAAATTTTTGGGGGAAAATTATGGTTAATAAGTAAAATTTGGTACGATAATAGCTTAGGACAAATTTGAGAAAATTTCAGATGAAGACCTTTTTTGCTCTTCCACTTTGAAAAAGGGGTCTTTGCTATGAAATTTTCACTAGAATGGTGTATTTTTCTAAAATTTTCCAAATTGTGCTAAATTACCGAATTATCCTAATTTTTCTCAAGTGTCCCTTATATTTCCCGAATTGTCCTAAAATTACCCGAGTGGTCCTGATTTTCTCCAAATCGGTCGCATATTTTTTAAATTGTCCTAATATAAGCATAATTTGGTTTACTTAGACACGATTGGGAAATATACAGGACAATTTGTTAAATATAAGGACATTTGTTAAATATAAGGACAATTTGTTTAAATATAAGGACTTGATAAATAAAGGAAATGTGGGTAATATTAGGACAATTTGGCTAATATAAGACAATCTGGGGATTTAATAACGTGAATTAGAAAAAAAAGTATTAGGGCAATTTTGAAAATATAAGGACAATTTTGGGAAATAAAGAATAATTTGGGGAAATAAGGACATCTTGAACTAAAGAATCCTCTTGAAAAGTTTAAATACAAAAATCGAAAATTTTGATTGCTTCATTTTTTATAGAAAATTTTCTTACTAGAAATTCAAAAATTTAAATTTGAAGAATTAATATCGTTAATTTCAATTCAAAATTTCGATTCAAAATTCATATTATAAAATTTAAAAACTAAAACAATCGCAAAAATATACCCAAATATATTTTTTGATTATTCTTAAAATATTTGAAAAAAAATTTTGAGCTCAAGGTCACGTATCAAATTTTTAATGTATTAACCGATTCGCACTATGTTGTCCGGAAATGGGATTATAAACTATGGCCAAATTATTTACCGTTCTCGCGCAAGGGCAAAAAAACATTTTCTCATTTTAGACACTTCAGAAAAATTTCAATATCTTTTTGAAAATTTATGTCAAAAAATGTTTATATGTTAAAAATATTTTCCCATAATATGGCAAAATTTAAATCGTTTATTCGGGCTGAAGAATAATGGAAACTGTTTTTTTGCTCATTGATGGCGCAAACCTTGGACAATATGGCAAATTGTCTCTAAAATAGGTGTTTTTTTCATAAATTATCTATAAAAACACTCTTTTTCGAAAAATTTTGACCGAAGAGCAAAAAAAAAAAAAAAAAAAAGGTCTTCACTATTTTTTCTCAAAAATATTTTTTATTGTTAAGAATTGTGACCCCCGAAAACTTTGGTTATGTTTTCAGCTCTTCACCGTTATTTTTGAAATTTTTTGAGCAATTTAAAAATAAGGACAATATGGCAAAATCTCAGCTGGCCTTATAGACGCAAACCACAGTACATCACACCACCAGGTGGTGAGTCTATTCTAGAGCACTAAACGTTTTTTCAAAATCTATCTTCTTTAGACCCTACATACAAAGCGTCTGAAATTCACACAGAGTACGGGAAGAGTGAGGTACTAATATGTTGGAGCGATTTTTTTGAATTTCGCTCTTGAATTTCTAGAATCACTTTTGAACGCCGATTTTTACAATTTTTCGTCTTCAAACTCTATCTCTCTCTAGACGGATGTTCAGAATAAGACCGTTTTTTCGGACTCAGGTAGATGAATATAGTGTAGTCAATATGTTGGTCTCCGGATTTTTGAATTTCACCCTAGAATTCTAGAAATTCTAGAAAGTAATGACTATAAGTAACCGAAATGAAAAGTTCGAAAAAAAAGTTCGTCTGATCGGAACAAAAGTACCACCAAATGCAAGCTGAGATTTCAACTGTACCAAAAGTATGGCTTACAGTTAATCGAAAATTTTGAACCAATCAGCGTCAAAATTCGATAATTAAGTTTAACATTTTGCTTGAAAATAATTGAAATTTCTAGAATTCGATTAAGCACATTTTCGATAATTTTAATTTCATGCATCGTTTTAGGCGGGTCATAGTTACCTATAAAAATGTTTATATCAGCAGAATACAGGTTTTATATGCGGGTTAAAGCTAAAAATATTTGAATTTTAAAAAATTCTAGATTTGTGTTCTAGATTGTTTTGAAAAAATTATTGCCACCTATGAGATTCCTTGGGTCAACTTTAGTCATAACGATATTAATGTATCATACATATTCTATAAGGGCTCAAAAATTACGACGCCCACCCCTTAAAAGAAGAAACGCCCAAAAATTCAGGAATAATAAGACCAGAAACGACGAGTTGCCATTTAAAACACTCAGATTTTCTTTGATATCACGCCGAAAATGGAATACAAAACTTAGCGGTACTTTTTTAACAGACATCAGTCAACTGGGTGATGTTATTTTACAAAAAAATTGTTTTCAAAAATAATTTTGAATTTTTTCTTGAAAATATATATTTATTTTGAAAAAAACAATAACCAGCTGACTGATTACCCTCAATCTTTTTGAGAGGTGCGCCTAAGTCGTGCGCACATTTGGCTTGCAGTTCTTAGCCTCTCTAGCGCATTTTTCGATTTTTAAGAGCATTTTTAGTGAAATTTTTTTATATGGACAAAACGACACGTTTTCACATGGACAAAACGACAAAAATTTGCCTGTCTTATAGCCAACTAACAGTATTTTTAAAAACACACCTGTAAATTAAAGACCAAGAAATTGCAGGTGCTTCTGAATGATTCATGTTTTATTTATTAAAAAGTGATTTCGATAAATGCGTAGGTTTTTTTTTTTTTCGGAAAACACCTGTAGATTAAAGACCGAAAATTGCAGGTTTATTTCTGAGGAAGTCACTTTTTAGAAATTTAATTCTTAATCTTTTCCTATTTATTTTGTTCTGAGTCTCCCATTTCCTCACAATAGATTGCGTAGGTTGAAACACATTTTTGTTAATGTCCACTTTTCTATAGGGTTAATAAAGTCAAAATGTGAATTACATACTTTCAAAGTTTAATTCTTTCCTAAATCTCGAGGACTAAAGAAGAAAAAGTTGTGCAAGCACTTTACTTTTCCCGTAATAAGGCGCTCAAAAAACAGGCTTATGCCCTTGAGGGTTCAAACGGGGGGTTCTAAGATTTTTGGCCTAAAAATAAATTAAAAAAAAATGCGATTTTTTTCAAAAAATATGTTTTCGGAATAGCTCGCATTTTGATACTCATCCTAGTCTCTATTTTCGTCAGTTTAAATGACCGCCTAGTAGATGTTCATATCAGATTTTGACCCTAAAACAGGTCTACTTGTTGAAGCTGGTACATACGAGGGTAATTTCTATGGTACTCCGCGACCCCCTCGAACGCCACCAGAGATTTCATTGGACGAAAAGATCAACGATCTCAACGGCATTTCCCTAGACCTCCCTAGTGGCTGGGAAATGGCGAGGACAAACTCAGGTAAAATTTACGCGTACGGAATATTTAGGCGCTTTTGCTTGAAGAGATTAATTTTCATTTTCAGACGACAGCTAAAGGTATCGGAAGTGTGATGTATTCTAGTTTTCTTTGAAGTGTGCACTGTGCAGCATGAATCATTAAATTGTTTACAATTTCTAAGATACATTTTTGGTCGATTTTTTAAATGCCTATATTTTGCTAAGAAAAGTGCGTAGGCAAATCAGTATAAACCAAAAGTCGACCGAACATGTATTCTCTATTAAATTGAGTGGTTCATACGTCGTGGAAATAGGCTATAAGAACCATTTTGTTTGACAGGACATTGTCAATATTAGTAGCACCCCTCAAGCAACCGAGGCTAAATATTCAAATGATGCTAAATGCGCGAAGATGTATGGATAGGATTGGGAAACCTAAATATTTAACCAGTAGTTTTTTGAACTATCGCGATATACTAAACTTGACCCAAAATGATTGAAAATTTAATTTGACCTCAATAACCTGGAGTGACGTTCATCGAGCCGTTTAAAAATTGGTTTTAGAGGTAACTTTAGGTCATATATATGGGGTCAAGTCAGAACATTTTCAAACATTCTTTGACATTTTCAGTCCAGGTTTTGTACAGTATGCGTTTGTACAGTGACGTTAAAATTTCAACTATCAGCTGGGCTCGTGTCGAAATATTACGTTTTTCCCATTCGGTGTGAAAGGGACATACATAGGATGCGCAGCGGGCAAATTTATAACTTTTAAACGGTCGATATGAACGAAAAACGGAAGAAAAAATCTTGAGCAGAATTCAAAGGCAAAAATTATGAAAAATTAAAAAAAATATTTTTTATCGGTGATAATACCGGTTATAGGTTTAAATTACCGGTTACACCCTTTCTTAGACTCCGCTCGTGTCCTCCTAAAAATTTGACATCTTATATATGTAGTGACCGGGAAAGCTCTGGGAAAATTTTTTAGAAGAAAATTAGAGTCTGGCTTTCCTTCGAAATGACGAAAAAAATTTTATTTTCAAAAGGTGGCAAATTTTTTTGTGACGACGGCTCTACTTTTGAAAAATCAGGTAAATTGAGTTTTATATGCTAAAAATCGATGTTAGTGCTCTAAATGGGCGTTTTAAAAAGTCCATTTATGACCACTAGATGGCCAAAAAATTTTTTCTGCCCGGAATCGTTTTTTTCTGAGTGATCAACCCCCGTGAGTCAACGAATTTGCATCAACTACTGTAGTTTTACCGCTGCGCACCCTAGACTAGACATACATATGTCTAGGATGCGCGACCGAATTAACGAGAGAACTACAGTAGTTGATACAAATTCTTGACCTCACGGGGGTTGTTGACCCAAAAAAAAACCGATTCCGGGCACAAAAAAAAAGTTTTGGCCATGTAGTGGTCAGAACTGTTTTAAAACGCCATTTAGAGCACTAACTGTCGATTTTGAGCATACAAAAGTCCATTAATTTGATTTTTCAGAATTAGGGCGTTGTCACATTAAAATTTGCAGCCTTTGAAATTAAAAAATTTTGAAACAAAAATTTTTGAAAATTTGTAAAAAAATTTTGCTCATTCGTAGGAACGTCGGACTCTAAATCTTTTCTAAATTTTTTTCCAGGAGGTTCCGGATCAGTTTCGGTCACTATAAGATGTCAAATTTCAGGAGAACACGAAAAACGTACTGGCTAACTTACTTTTACTTACTTTCAGGCGAAACCGGTATATTTAACCAATAACTGGTATGATCACCGGTAAAAATCCGATTTTTTATATTTTTTGCCTTTGAATTCTGCTTCAGATTTTTATTCTGTTTTTTTGTGTTATCGTCGGTTTAAAAAGTTAGAAATTTGGCCGGTGCGCATCCTAATTATGTCCCTCTCACACCGAATGGAAAAACGTAATATTTCGACACGAGCCCAGTTGATAGTTGAAATTTAAACGTTTTTTAGATTAAATTGCATTTTTATTATTATGACCTTGAATGTTTTCCCAGAAAGATTAGTCTCGATGCTTTTACTCTATCGTTAAGGTAACTTTTTTTTTAGAACACCCAGCTGAGGTTTTGACACTCTCATTGAGAAACGGAACAAGATATCTAACAAACTGTCTTCGCATCCAACAGACAATAAAAAACTTCACAGACCAAAATTTTTAGATTTCCGACGGATGTCGGGTTATACCGAAATTGACCGTAAAAGTTTAAAAAGTCAATTCTGAGAACATCGCACATTCTTCGAAGCCAATTTTTTGGCATCTGGCACAACTTTCGTCGGAATTTTTTGGCCAAAATCTTTTTGTCATATGAAGCCGGCCAAATCGTCAAATTACAGCTTTTTGTATCTCTTAAATGAAGGGACCTGTGAAGCTGAAAATGATCCAACCTGGGTAATTTTTCGAGAGAAAATGTTTGGCAATATACATTTTTGTCATATTACACCTTCAAGGGGGTCAGACTGCGCTAACTCTATTCTTCAAGAAAAATATGAAAAAAAAATATTAAAAAAAGTATGCATTAGCCAGGATTCGAACTCTAACAATCACGTCAGACTTCATAACCTTACACCAAGGAGAAGTTATCAACTGCTGAAATTTGCCCATATCAATTACGGGGGCTTCTGGTCCTTTTTACTAGTTTTCAAGCCAATTTTTTTTATTTAATCGGCTTTTAAAAATAACTCATCCGATAACATTCTTAGAAAGCTCAAACTGAGCACAAAGTTCTTGTGAAAATAAAATAATAAAAATTAGTTCATCGGAATCAATTCTTTTTTATCTTTTTCTTAAAATTACTGAAATTGTTAAATTACATTTTTTCTTAAAAAAATTGGAACAATCGTCGGATTCGACCAATTTTTAAAATTCAATTATTTACCAGATATTTGTGCTCTGTTTAAGCTATCTAGGATTCAATCGAATGAGTCGTTAGCAAAAGCTGAATTAAATAGAAATTTTTGGCTAAAAATCTAGTAAAAAAGGACCAGGAGCCCCCGTAATCGATATAATAAAATAATTAGCCCTATTTACGGTGTCAGATGACAAAAATAATATCGCCAAAAAAATTCTGACGAAAAGTTGTTATAAATTCCAGAAAATTAGTTTCGGAAAATGTGTGGTGTTCTCAAAATCGACTTTTTAAAATTTACCGGTAATTTCAGGTATAACCGGAACATCGTCGGAAAATCAAAAACATGTTGGTCCGTGTGAATCATCTTGTTCCGTTATCAAGTGAGAGTGTCAAAACCTCAGCTGGTGGTTCTAAAAAAAGTGACTAAGAGTAACAGCCACTTAAAATATTATCTCAAATATTATTGAGTTTTTTTATATAAGTACTGTCGTATTTGTCTTTAGACCTAAAGGGGGTGGGAAAGTTTTTGGCGGTTTCCCGGATTGATATTTACGTAAGCATTTCGGAATATTCATTGATAGCATAAACAGATGCTCTAAAAATGAAAAAATAAGAATTAAAAATTGAAAATTTGACCCAAATTTTGTCACACGGTGGAGATGTTGTACACATTTTATATAATACCTGTTTAATTTTTAATAATCAGCAAAATGGTAAAAAGGAGATTTAATAATTTGCGAACTGAATTGCGAATAATTCGAGGAGTAAACCACCAAAAAGAGCCTCTATGATTTGCGAGAACGAGCTAAAAAATCATAGAGACTGCAAAAAAAACACCGGAGGAACAGCCTATAAATCCAAAGAAAAATAACGGTTGAAACGACTGTTCAAAAAAGCGTATTAGAATTTTGTAAAACTAAAATGTGAATGTGGGTATAGTTCGGGAGANTTTTTCTGCCCGGAATCGTTTTTTTCTGGGTCAACAACCCCCGTGAGGTCAAAGAATTTGTATCAACTACTGTAGTTCTCTCGTTAGTTTTACTGGTGCGCTCCCTACCCATGTTTTATCTAAATCTTTGAAAGGATGGTAAAGAGACACTTATGGCTGCTACTGCCTCTCGTGATATTCATGAAACTACAGTAACTGGAGAATATACAGATTGGTCCCAATTTTCCATTATTCCTTCCCAATGGAGAACTTACAGATCAAAAATTGTTAATATTTCGCAGTTTGGAAATGAACCAATATTTATTTGTGATAATGAGACTTTCACAGTTTTGAATAGAGACAACGAAAAGTCAAATAATTTAAGGAAAATTAAACCATGTACTAGTAAGTAATATTTCATTGAAAGCTCTCGGATACTTTAATCTATAAGGACAATTTTGGGAAAATATGGCCAAAACCTACACTTTTTTATTTTGGTCCGTCCCTCTATAAGGACAATTTGGGGAAAATAATCAAAAAGTTATATTTTCAAAAATTTCTATAAAACGTTTTTTTTAATTCATAAAAAATTGATAAATTGTCTTTCGTTTTTCGAGACATGTTATATGACGTTTTTTTTTAATTCATAATAAATTGATAAGCTTTCGACGTATTAGATCATTTTCAAATCAGAATATTCTTTATAAAGAGTATGAGAAATTATTCTCGCAGGTTAAGGGGGTAGCAGCGATGTGGAAGATTGNGTGAACCGGATGTCAAATCAACTTGATAAAATTTCTATATTGAGCTTTTTTAGTTGGCAGTTGAATGCAAAAAATTATTTCTCGATATCAGCTATCGTTTTCCCGTAATAGTCATGAGAAGGATGGCCTCCTTTAAAAAAAACTATCTAAGGTAGTTTTTTTTAGGTTAACCCACTCTGGTCATGACGATTACGGGAAAACCATAGGCGATATCGAGAAACGATTTTTTGCATTCAACTGCCAACTAAAAAAACTTAATGGAGAAATTTTATTAAGTTGATTGAATATCCGGTTCACCGGATATAAACCGGAATATATTTTTTTGGTAGGTTCGAATCTCGGTGGGCCCAATTTTTTTTTCTTAAAATCAGTCGGAAAGTTAAATTTTTATGTAAGTTCATTCTTATATTACGATTTTGTAGACATTTACTGCTTGAACAATATTTTTGATGAATTCCAGGAAGAAAAAAAAGAGTTTCGATTTTTTTCCTCAAATTTTATAATGAAAATTTCTAAATAATAGAAATCCGGTTACCGGTGAACCGGTAGTCCAAAAAATAAGAAAAGATCCATAGATTCCTCGATATCGCCTATAGTTTTCCCGTAATCGTCATGACTAGGACTTTTCGTGTTTCTTTGAGTTTTTTTTTGGGCGAAAACCTTCGCATTTTTATAAATTTGAAAATTTCCGTGCGTCTCAGCGAACGTTTTTTTCTTTTTCAAGGGATTTGAAAAACCATAATAATTTAGGGCGAAATTCCATTAAATCTTAAACGAAAGTCCTACTGTGGTTTCTCAATTTTACGATAAAAATTAGAAAAAATTGGCCATTTTTTTCATTTTTCAGCAAAAATTGGAAATTTTGATTAAAAATCTGAATATTTTTTGAATCATTTTGCTTCAGAAATTAAATGTTAGAATGAATCTGAACTATAAATCTACAACTATAGTAAAAAAATCAAGCTTGTTTGTTTTTAGCTTGAACTTGAGCTGAAAAAAGCTACCTCAAGGTTATCTAAAGTTTATTTATCTTTTATATAAATACAGCTTATTTATTAACTCATTCATTTGCAGTTTAGACATGGTTTTTGCATTTAAATTGCTTTTTAAATCGCCTTTTGAATTTTGATTGAATACTTTTTATTTTTAGGCCAACTCTATTACATCGACCATCTCAATGAAATCACCTCGTGGGTTCACCCTAGCCAAATAGAAAACGGAAATGGTCTCCCACCTCCGCCAGATTCTCCTGCGGATTCTACAGTTCGTCCAAATGTTTCACATACGGATCTTGTTGGCGAAGTTATTGATGTGGTTCTCTGTAAGGGCGAAAAAGGTGAGTTTATAAATATATTTTTTGGTAGCCAATAAAACGTCAAAAATCTGTAGTAGTATAAGATATGTATTGGTAAAACATCTGTCAAAATTGTTTTTTAAATCGGAATAGAAATCGTCAATTCAAAAAATAAGCTTACAAGTTAAATTTTTTTTGACATTTTACCAAAAAAAAATAATATAGGCAAACATAAAAATATACATTTTAAATTTTCATGCTCCCCTAAATGTCTAAGGAAAATAAAAAGAAAATTAAATTTACCCTGATTGGCTAAATCGGTAAAACGATTTGAATCACATCAACGCCCGTGAGTCATCTTTTAAGACGATTTTCTGTTTAGTTTTAGGCGACCGTACATAAATATATTCTTATTTCGAAATATGATGTCGACTAAGAGTGGCGTCGAGACGAAAAGTGATTCGTTAAAAACTACACTCTGGTGTAAAATATATTATATATACTAGTAGTATTTATCCAAGATAAAGCCTAATAGAGCTCTGAAAGTGGCTTTATTGGATTTAGTACAACGAATCACTTTTTATCTCGACCCCACTTTAAACTCACGTGGTACAATTCTCATTCCCAACTGAATTCAAAACATTTTAATTTTGCTCTAAAAATCAAGTGAAAATTTTTAGAGCAAGATTAAAAGTAATAAATTCAGTTCGAAATAAAAAATTGGATTATAAAAAACGTATTTTCAATAATGTTTTCGGAACTTAAATATTAAATAAATAATTATTATCAATAATTTTATTTGCTCGTAATTCTTAATCAATTTCAAAGGATTTGGATTTACGATCGTTGGCGGAGACGAACCAGGAGAATTTATCCAAATCAAGTCAATTGTTGCTAAAGGTAACGCAGTGACAATGAGACAAGGTACCGGTATACGCGGTGTCATACAAAAAATCCATATATACTGGTGTTTTAACCTTTTAGATTTGTATAGGTTTAACTTACGCATTTATCATAATATAATGATATGTGGTATTTTTGCCAAATTCTACGCGAAAATTGCTAAAATTTAAATTTTTGCTGATAATAATGGTGTATTTTCATTCGATAGTAAAGTAGAATCAAGATCATTGGTGGCTTATATTATATCAAGTTATTTCTATTACGGCAAAAATAATTTCAAAATTCAGATTAACTTCACGTGGAGTGGGGTTGCTAAAAAGAAGATGTTTGAGTTTTTTTTCTTAAAATTGTACTAATTTCTGAAAATTAAGTAAAATTGATAAGACTGATAATAATACTTTTCTATGGAAATAAAAGTACTGCTGCTCGACTTATTTTTTGAAAAAAAACAGTGTGAAATAAACTTGTGAACATTTTATGCCTGAGTCTTGATAAGCGACCACCACTCCGTAGACAGTTATATTATCGGTGCCGTAATTGAAATAATAGACCAAATTTTTGACATTTTTTCAAAAATCTGTAGCTGGCTTTTTACAGTTTTATTTAATCTAATAAAGTGAGTTTTAAGCAACCACGAGGCCAGTCTTGGATCAGTTACAATTGCAGAAATTGAGTATGTTTATTAGGAACCATAATATTTAAGTTAAAATTTCGGTATTTATAAAAAATATCTCCGGTGAAATTTTGAAAAAATTTTAAAGTCTCTGGAATTATCATAAGTTCGAATCAAGGAAATATTAATAAATTGGCCCGTAATTTTGAATGTCAAATGACACCCTGAGTCTTCCATCAAAAACCTATAACAAAATCTAACCCTCGGTATTTTTACTGCAAAAAACATTTCGCAAAACAAAATTTCAGGCCTTGGTGGTGTAGCGCCTGGCGATGTGCTTTTACGGGTGAATGATGAAACCGTATTGGGTCGACCTCACCATGAAGTGGTCAAAATGTTCGCTCACGTGTCACCTGGTCAAACGGCCGCGCTTCAGCTTCTTAGGGGGTATCCTTTGCCAGCAGAGGCCGAAAATGATCCAGATGAGTTGCCTATGGAGGCAATTGCAATTAGTTATAACCATAGGAAATGGTTTGATTTAAAT
The DNA here is from genome assembly GCA_004367855.1 of Oikopleura vanhoeffeni. Classification (NCBI taxonomy): domain Eukaryota; kingdom Metazoa; phylum Chordata; class Appendicularia; order Copelata; family Oikopleuridae; genus Oikopleura; species Oikopleura vanhoeffeni. The sequence goes on along the minus strand of SCLH01000546.1, from coordinate 33,238 downwards.
TGGAGTTCAGTATTCCAATATTTTAATCGATTTAATTTTGTTTGAATAATACGCCAGCCTATTAGTGTTAAGTTTTATTGTACTTACACATCAAATTTGGTAAAGTTATATTTATCATGGAAAATGTATTCATTGGAAAGAACAATTTTTTAAGTGGAAAAATGTTTGATATAAAAAAAATGTTTAAATGGCTAGTAGTATCAACATCTAACTTAAGAGGGTTGTGGGTGTAGAATGTTGGAATTGCTGGGGAAATAGCCCTCTCCTCCAGCTGGACTGGAAGGGTCGATAACGGGCAGATAAGAATAAATGAGAAAAAAAAATACTGGAGACTTAAACCTTCTCTATCAACTGCAAGTAATTTTTTTGATTCTGGTGAAGAGTGGCTCCACGATGCCGTACTGAAAAACCGGTAAAAATATGTTCTCAATTCACAAAAGTTGTTAATTCTCGGTCAATTTTGCTTTAAATTGATTCAAACAAAGATGTTTCGTGAAAGTACGACGTCTTGAAATAAGTTATGCGCCGTCTGGTTTAAAAAAAAATCTTGTTCGGTTTTTAGGCGGTAAAAATGAAATTCAGAAAAACTGATTACATCTGATTATGCTCAGTCAATTTTGTTTCAAATTGAATAAAACAGACATATTCTGAAACGATTGATAATTTTCGAATATAGGTTGCCAACCTCGTTGAAAAAGCTATTCTCTGTTGGTTTTTATGTTTGTTTTGTCTAACGTACACGCCTACGCAAGACGAAATGAAAATAAACAAATCTGATT
>SCLH01000546.1:9666-30711 GCA_004367855.1 Oikopleura vanhoeffeni | reverse complement strand
TATATTTTTATATGCTCTTTGAAAAATCATCAGACATGGTTCTGTGATTTTTGGTCAAAAATAATTAGAAATATTTTGAAAATTTTCCTCATTTCTAGTTAAAAAATTTTCAAACTTATTTTTCTGGAATCACCAAATGAAAATATGAAGAATGCCATCTTTTACTTTATTCAAACATGTCCTCGTTTTGTTTCTTCGCTCTGGTTTATACTCTCAACTATAATTTTGCAACGAATTACGGTTTGGGAGAAATAGGTTGAAGCCCTTATTTATCAAAAATGATAAAATTTTATTTTACTCAAACTTGCCAAATTGTAAGCCGTCACGACCACCGAATTCAATTTTTTCATTCATCTCATGAAAAAACAATTTCTTACGATGTGCCAAACTTTCGTTTTTTTCGAATTTTTTAGGATTTCAAAATTTTCGATTTTGACGTAGAAATAGTATCAAACCATAACAAATAAATTGAATTCGGCGGTCGAAACCGTTTTTTTCGGTTTCTTATTAAAAAAATTGTTTTACCTCAATTTTGACGCCTTCAACCTAAATCTCCCGTTTTTTGAGTGTTTTTTCAAAAGACGATTAATATTTATTTTTTACTTTAGTAAAAAAAATCGATTTGAAAAAAATCAGATTATACGAAGGAAGCACAAAAGTGCCAACTTTCGTTCGAGAAAGTTTTTATCCGAAAATTTCAAAGTGGCAAAAAGTTTCTTATCAAGAGAAAAAAAAATAAAAAAGTGCAAATCTGTCAAAATGCACCGACCCCTTAATTGTATTTGATTTTAGGAGACCTCCGTGTTAACTTCATAAAACAACTTGGTAACAGGTAAAATGCTAGCAATCGAAAAAATGGCTTCGTAAATTCTCAAATGTTACAAATTTGTCTCATAATTACGATGACATGTCACATGTATAACAATGCCATTAATTTCAAAAATATGTATCTTTTGAAATTTGCCGTCTTTTCATAAAATTAAACCGTACAAGATCAATGCCTGACTTAGCCAAAATGTCTATTTCTTCATCGAACAAGAATATGTCTTCCCGTACAATCTCACAACCTGTTCTTCCTCTTGTAAATATCGATTTGCAGCCAAATAATGTTCAAAATATTACTTGTAAAATACGAAAGGGCGAACGTGGATTTGGATTTACTGTTGCCGATAGTACAACAGGGCAGTTTGTGAAGCAAGTTGTTGAACAAGAAAGGTAAATTTGTGGGCGGTTGTATCTTTAGCATGGAATGTAGCAAAAACATAAAATATCCATTCTACAATATTTTAAGTTTTTGAATATGATTAGAAGATGCTTTTAGATTAATTAATGGGTTCCGTTATTGGTGAAATTTGGGCAGTAGGTTTTTAGTAGACTGTATCCAAAAACATTTTTAGCGTGGGTCGTCAAAGTGGTAAATTTGAGTGATTTTGATCAAACAAGGATCTAGAATCGTCAAAACTTGGCGATTTACACCAATTTCTTCCATAGTTGATGGACCATAGATAGGGTTGCGCACGGTGGAATTTTCGACTTTTAACCAGGTGTTTTAACTAAAACCCGAAACGAACTTTTACGTTGTACGGCAGAATTTTATTTTTTCGATGTTTACTCTAGATTTAAGTTCTTCTGTGAGCAACCCTAACCATACAGAAGATATTTCCCTTATTTGCAATCTTAATTTTAAAATAATTTCAGGTGTATTGGTCTCCAAGCTGATGACATGATTATAGCTCTCAACGGCATCGATGTCACCCATTTGACGCATGAGCATTTGGTCCAAAAATTGAAAAATTTCACAGTTGGTGCAGATGTTGCGGTTACCGTGAGACGACAAGCTGAAGCGTCGCCAAGTTCTATTGCGAGTAGGAGCGGATTTAGTTTATTTATCTCTTAATCATTTAATACAGTAAATTAGCTCTTTAAACGTCCATTTGAGGGAAGAATTATCTATCGGCCGAACTCCATTTTTATATACATGTATATTTTTAAATTAAAAATTTGATAGAAATCTGTAATATGGCAATTTTTACGAAAGTGTTTTGTGCATGCATAACACTTGAATTAAAAAAAAATTATCTAGGAGCGGTAATTTTGTTTCGGAACTAAAATTTCGAAATCTTAATTTTAAAGTACCGACTGAAAAATTTCGTATAATTTCAAATAAATTAAGAATAACAAAATAACGGCAGTTATTCCGTCACTATCAAACGATTATTATTTATTTTTATCGAAATTACTCTAAATTCAAGTTACATTGGAAAAACCAAAGGTGTTTTTAGAAGTTATTGCGATAAAGTCCAAAAAAAAATTATAATAACATGTTAGGACCAGTCACCAGGCTCATCTTGTCGTCATTTTGTGAAAATAAATAAAAATATCGTTTCCCTAGATAAAAAATATGTTTTTTATTTAAGTGTATTCATGCAAAAATACTTTCTTCAAAACTGGCATATTTCAGATATGAACCAAAAACGAATATAATTTCGAATGCAATCGGGGTGGTCGTTGCATTTAAGTTAAAAAAGGGGTTTTCAATCGCCAATAGTCGCAAAAGTACAAATCGATGGACCCAAATATTACTCTGATATTTGAACAAAAAATCTAGCATCCTAAAAAAATCAAAAGTGACGGATGGCTCGTTCAATCAGAAACGTGCTTACAAAAACTGACGGCGTATTTTTTAAATGATCTCCTCCCTGGTTTTTCAGGTACACATTCTGACTTATATGAAATGTGTAAGCTGAATAGTCCGTGTAGATCAATATAGAGAGTTTTGTCCAATTTTCTTGAATTTGGCTTCAGAATAACCAAAAAACAGTATTTTCCACCCTATTTTAGGCGTCTCAAATCATGTAATCTCCTCCCTGGATTATTTTTGTAACACATTCGAAACATATATGAATGTGCAGCTGAGGAGTCCCGTGCAGATCAGTATAGAGAGTTGTTCAAATTACTTTCTCAGTTTTCTAAAATTGTGTTTTGATTTTTCCAAAAATTGATAAATTTCAACTTGTTTCATACAAAATACTTTTAAATAATACCCTCAAAAGTGCTTTCCTGACCATGTATGGAGATAAAAAGAACGGAGATAAAAAGACCCAGGGTATAGGTATACTCGCAATCGTCTTATTTCATAAAAAAAATATTAAAATAAAATTGGGAAAATTTGTTTATAGAGCCTCATTTTGCGACACCACCCCCTTAAAAAGTTATACTGTGGCATTCGTTATACTGTAAGTATTGCGCATATTGGCTTGCATTTTTGGCTCTCTAGCGCTATTTTTTTTTTTTTTAAAGCATTTTTAGTGATTTGTTTTTTTAAAACGACACGTTTTCAGGTGGACAAAACGACAAAAATTTTCTGGTCCTTTTAGACGAATACCACAGTATATTTTTTCCTTCAAAAATTTTGGAATGAAACTTTTTTTATAATTTTTTCGTTATAAAAAAAAAAATTTCAAGCTCACAAATTTAAGCAAAAGATATTTCGACCGAAAATATAACGATATGAAAAACTTATCGAGCTAATTATTGTAATATAGAGTGGATATAAATTGTAATCATAATTGATTATTCGCTACTAACATTCAACATTCACTCTCAGACTATAAAGTCAATTAGTCAGTCTGAGGGCTAAACTTATTTTAATTAACAACCTGCCCTAATTGGCACTACACTTTAATTTTTATATAATCACTAATCAATAGCAGTTGTGTGTTTCATCGTGGGAACTAGGCATGCAATACGGTTTCAATTGATAATATAATAATAATCCGCCGATTAGCGCGGGCGCTTAATTCCAAAACGAGATAATCATCCCTTGATGCACTTTTAACCGGTTAGTTAATTCATTATATATCGATTATGATCCTTTCCAAACAATTGGAGATTTTTGCTGTTGCGAAATATTGTTTTATATAACAAATGTTATTGTATGTTTTAAAGATTCGATTCTGTAACTCCCACAAAAAATAAATTAAGAATAATCGAGTTTTAACTATGAAACACAAGTCATATTTTGTCACATCCAAATTTGAACATGCGTTTTGTTTCAACCCAGGTGATTTAGATTCAGGTCATAGGATTTGTTGTTGGATACCCGGCAAACCGTGATAAAAAACCCATTTTTAATTTTCGTCATAGGTTCGGAAAACACTTTTATATTGCTTGAGCAGTGAACTGCTATTTCAATTTTAAATTATTTTTGAGGGATTTTCGAAAAAATCCCTCGAATTCCAACAGAAGATTATAAATTCGATTTCGTGAGAAGCACTCTAAATCATGATTAAATCATAAGCATGGTATTCTGAAGAGTATTTAAGCCAAGTAATGCCACAAAATTTTTCATAACTTTCAAAAAAACCGAAAACTTGTTTTTGTGAAATGACAAAAAGATGCAAAATTCAAAATCCCTCAGTTTTTCAAAATCCTGCATAATTTCAGCTTTTTTTACTTTCGAAAATACATGTTACTTTATATCATTTTTGATCATTTGATCTGACTGAGGGCCACTTTCCATGATAGGGTTCGATGAAATTGAAATAAACAGTGAGCACATGCAATATAAAAGTGTTTTCCGAACCTATGACGAAAATAAAAAAATGGGGTTTATCACGGTTTCGCCGGTATCCAACATACAGAATCCTATGAACTAAACCTAAAATCACCACGCTCCATTTTTGGAATTTTATTAGAGCATAATTTGTCTTGGCGGACGTTTTTGCGTGAACTTAATAATACGCATTATTTCGTTATGAGCAACGCGTTTGCCAAATCGGAGTGTACGAGTTTATCTTAAAAATGAGGAACATATTTCATGGCGCACTTTCAGTATAAAAGGTCTGTTCTCATTATGAAGATGACTAATAAACCGAAATCTTAAATATAATCCAATAATATATTTTTTTTCAAACTTCTTTTAATAAGAAAAACAGACTTTAAATGAAAAAATTTGCTCCAATGTTAAAACTTGGAAGGAATCATCACTCATATATTAATTTTATGATTTAAATAAAAATATAATCAATTTACTTACCAAAATTTACGAAGAATCTATCAATAAATAGTCGGAAAATGTGGTAAAATATCTGCATGAAATTTATCAAAATTTTATTTCAATTAAAAAACATTAAATAAAGAATATCGTCATCGTGCTCTAGGAGAATTTGAAGTTACTCTGTAGCCAACAAGCTGGATTTGGATTTCGAAATTTTATCTGGTGAACCGGGACCCAAGGGTTACTATTGGCGATATTGTTCAAGGTTAGATTTTTGGAGATTACTTGGGAAAATAATAACGAAGCACAACTACTTACCTCGAAAAGTTGTATTAGTTAGGGAACATCCTTTTACTTCGCTAACGAAAATTGCTGTATTTTCTAGTTTAATTTTGAATTTAAATAGAAAAAGTTTTTGTATAACACAACTCAAATGCAGCTAGCAGTTATTTCATTTTTTTTCTAAACAAACTTGTTATTGCAGTTTGCTTTGAAATCTAGAATTCAATTTTGATATTTTAAACCCATAATTATTCGAGAAATCTATGCTAACATTAAAAGTAAGTTTGCAATAGTTTCTCTGCAGTTCTGATTTTTGGTCTTTCATAAATATTTGGCAAACTTCAAAAACAATTCCAAAACTATGCCAGTTAGGGAGTTCGTACCAGTTAACCCACATACTCAGTTGGCCATATCTGGCCAGTGTCACTTTCGAAGAACGTATTTTATAGCTGTATGATCCATTGACGTGTGATTTACATTACTTGGGTTTTTCACTATGCTCTATCTTTTGATGATAAATATTTTCTTTGCCTTCTCACTTTTAAAAATATAACAACTTTGTCGAGGCACCCTCTTCAATCTCAAAAATTGACATGAAGTTTTGACATGAAAAATTGTCAAAATTGAATTTTTAGAGCTTTTGCCAAATGAAAATCGCAATAGTTTATGTGTAAAAAAATTAAAAGATTTCATCAAACCCAATCGAAAAAGTCACGCGACGCTATTTGTCTTACTCGCCGCTGTTCAATTCAGCTCACGTCGGTTAATAGTCACCACAGATTGTTGCAGTAGGACTCCTTTGGTAGAAAAAATCATCAGGCGGTATTTTTTATTTTGATATGTGAAACTGAATATCATCCCAGTTTTTCTTCAAATTATGGTTTCACGCCAAAAAAATATTTTTTCAACGGTCTCTGATGAAAAAAATTAACCTTGAAATGTGAAAAATTATATTTTTCATATTTGGTCTGACGCACAATTGTAAAGCTTCAAAATTGAATTTATTAATTTCGTTAACGTGTCGTGAGATGAAACATATGATTTTGAAAAATTTTAATTTATCACTTTTTTAGAGATCTGAGTATGTGGGTTAAGGGTGTAACTAGTTAGGAGTTAAGGGTGTAACTATTAGGGAGCAAGGATTGTGATAGAATTTTTTTGCTTCAAAAATCACGAAGTAAAAAAAGTTTTAGGTGAGAAATTACTTTTGCGAAAAATTTGTCAAACGTAAAAGATAGCGTATAATATAGTTATATATTATATAACGTAATAATATGTAAGACGCCCAATAATGTTTTCAAATGACGTCTTTAAAAAGCTATTTGGTGGTCAAATTGTATAAAACCTAAAATTATTTTTTTGAATACTTTTAAATAATCTATTATAGTGGCGCTGCGGATCGAAATGGGCAAATGCAGCGCGGTGATAGGCTGGTTGCTGTCCGATGGCATCAAGTGACTGGTTGTCGCATTCAGAGTAATCCAACTGATGAGTCATGCGGCTCGGATTGGTCACGTTTCTTTAACTCTTAGGCGCGAAAGGTGTGCCAAAAATGGATCAGATAAGCAGATGAGTTGCCAGAAGGTGAGGAGATGGCAAGGTATCATTCTAGTTCCACATGTAAGTGATTTTGAAATATTATCCGCGAAAGTGTCAAAGACCCCTTTAGGTGGATTTTTTTAGGAACGCCTGCACGATTACGGCTTTCTGGTATTGGAACCCCATAAGACTATATTGGCAGAATTAAATTCTGCAGGGTGTCCTGATTAAACTTTCTTGAGGGATAGCGGATTATAGCAGAATTTCGAGGATTTTCGAAAATCAATCTTTCCAAAGTTGTCAGGCCAATTCAGGCCAAAAATTCGTCTGTAGACTAATATGGACACATGTAGTTCGAATCTGATATATATTTTATCGATGACGTCATCTTAGTCATGATCACTCCCAGGAACCGATTTATTCTAATCATGGGTTGCCTATCTTCTTCCTACATATTCTCCAAATTGACTCACAATGTTGCATAAGTGAATTCTATATCAGATCAAACTCCCCGTGTCGAATTAACCCTAAGTCCACGTTCTTATAAAGTTACCACGTTGGACAAGCTGTAAAGATTTCTATACATCAAAAAGTGACTCCAAAATCCCGCTAACCGTCAAAAGAAATTTAAAAATTTTATCAGGGGAAACCTTGTAGAATTTAATTCTCTTCTGCCAATACAGGTATATAGTCTTATAGGGTTTCCCAAATACCAGGAAGCCGTAATCGTGGCAGGCGTTCCTAAAAAAATCACCTAACTTAGGGAACGATTTTCGCAAAAATTACATGTGTGATATGATAGCTTTTTAGCTGACCCACCCTTTGCCCCCATCCAATAGCTTTTAAGTTAAATCCAAGACCAGAATGATTTTGATTTTTCACCGGATTCTGGTTATACCGGAAATTGGCCAGTTAAAATTGAATGAAAAAAAAATGTAATTTGACCTTTCAGAGGTGTTATATAACAAAATGTATGCCAAACATTTTCCCTTAAAAAACTACCAATTTAAGGTATAATTTCAAGGCCTCTGACTTAAAACATGACCAAACTTTAATTGACTCCTTGAGGAGTGTCAGATAAATACAAAAATTGGCAAAAAGTTGTACTCGATGCCGAAAGATGGCTTTGTAGAACGTCATATCATATGACTCATAACTCTGTGGCCAAAACTTGGCTATTTAACTATTGGAATTATTTTTATCAAATATTCTGAACTTCTGATCATTCGAATGAAGTAAGAACCAACTGGCTCGGAATTTGAACTTACCACGCTACGAGAAAATATTGTTCTAGAAAGAAGTCAAGATGAAGGCTTTGTGGATTGTTTATTAGTTCTAGTGCTAGGTAAGAAAAATTCAAAAATCTGGCTTTAGGTATTTTTTTAAAGGCGGCCACCCTTCTCATGACAATTACGAGAAAACCATATATGATATACGAAACTTTTTTTGCATTCAACTGCCACTAAAAAGCTCAATAGTCTATTGACAATAGTATATTGACAATAGAGAAATTTTATTAAGTTGTTTGACATCCTGTTTACCGAATGTATTTTTGGCGTTCGAATCTCGATGGGCCCAAATTTTTTTTTTAAATCAGCCGGAAAGTTTAATTTTTGTTCATTCTATATATCACGATTGTCTACACATTTACTGCTTGAAACTATATTTTTGATGAATTCCTGGAAGAAAAAACGAGTTTCGTTTTTTTTTTCTCAATTTTACTGAAAATGCCTATATAATAAGATCTCCGGTTACCGGTGAACCGGTAGTCGATGAAAAAAAAAAAAAAAATTTCCATTGAGCTTTTTAAGTTGCAGTTGAATGCAAAAAACATTTCTCCGATATCCTCTATGTTTTTCCCGTAATCGTCATGAGAAGGGTTGCCGCTTAAAAAAAATAGTATTTTTTTGGTGCAATTTTAGGACAATTTTAAACGTAATATTTGGTTAGCTTTCCAATTAGGTGGCGCACCTAAAAAAATGCTACCTCACTTTATTTTAACTTTAAAAAGTTGTATACAGTAGTGTACAGTATGTGTTTTTTTTACTTGTGAAATGAAAATTGCTCTTAGAGGGGTTGTGGGTGTAAATGAAAAACCAGCGTTGAGAAAATTGCTGTTTTATTCTTGAATTGAACTGAAAGAAAGAATTCAGAAAACAATATTTAAACCAACCAATTGGACTTATTTGTATTTGCTCTCTGCGTAGGCACGGACGTTAGATGACAAACATGTTACCCTCTGCTGGGAATATTATAGAATGATGATCCGGTTTTTTACGCTTAAAACCAACCATAGAAATAATTTTTTAATGAGCTTCTGGTAAAGTATGGCAACATTTCATACGTTTCATATATATTCTGTTTTATTCAATTTGAACAAAAATTGACCGAGCATAATCAGATTGAAAAGAAATTTTCAGAATTTCATTTTACCGCCTAAAAACGAAGGAGATTTTTTTTTCTGGTATTATTTGAAGACGTCGTATTTTCCGAAACATTTTTGTTTTATTCAATTTAAAGCAAAATGACCGAGAATTAAACAAATTTTGTGTGAATTGAGAACATATTTTTACCAGTTTTCGATGGCGCACCGGTGAGCCATCCTTCACCAGAAATCAAAAAATTTACTTGCAGTTGACAGAGAAGGTTTTAGTCTCCACTATTTTCTCATTTATTCTTATCTGCCCTTATCGACCCTTCCAGTCCAGCTGGAGGAGAGGGCTATTTTCCCCAGCAATTCCAACATTCTACACCCACAACCCCCATAAAGTAATCACGCGCCAATAAAAAATGGTAATAATGCGGATATATTTTTAAACACTCGACATCGGCGATAGCTTTGCTTTCAAAATAAAATCCAAATTTGTTGAAAAATTTTTTCCTATCGAATTATCAACAATTTCAAAACTTGATATTCCGAAAGAACGAAGTTAAAAACAGTTACAATTTTTTTCTAAATTTTAGCTGATTCTCTCTAAGACCTTAAAATATCTACTATTAAAGCATTATTCGAGGCACTTTTTCCTCAAATCGGCTCCAGAATTGTTGCTAGTCATATCACCTGTAAAATTAACTTTGTACTTGTATGTCGTTTTATAACTCGAGAACTTTAAAGAACTATTCTTGNCAGTGTTATTCGTCACTATCAAACGATTATTATTTATTTTATCGAAATTACTCTAAATTCAAGTTACATTTGGAAAAACCAAGGTGTTTATTAGAAGTTATTGCGATAAAGTCCAAAAAAAATTTATAATCACATGTTAGTAACCAGTCACCAGGCTTCATCTTGTCGTCATTTTGTGAAAATAAATAAAATATCGTTTCCTAGATAAAAAATATGTTTTTATTTAAGTGTTATTCATGCAAAAATACTTTCTTCAAAACTGGCATATTTCAGATATGAACCAAAAACGAATATAATTTCGGAATCGCAATCGGGGTGGTCGTTGCATTTTAAGTTAAAAAAGGGGGTTTTCAATCGCCAATAGTCGCAAAAGTACAAATCGATGGACCAAATATTACTCTGATATATTTGAACAAAAATCTAGCATCCTAAAAAAAATCAAAAGTGACGGATGGCTCGTTCAATCAGAAACGTGCTTACAAAACTGACGGCGTTATTTTTTTAAAATGTATCTCCTCCCATGGTTTTCAGGTAACACATTCGTGACTTATATGAAATGTGTAAGCTGAATAGTCCGTGTAGATCAATATAGAGAGTTTTGTCCAATTTTCTTGAATTTGGCTCAGAATAACCAAAAAACAGTATTTTCACCCTATTTTAGGCGTCTCAAATCATGTATCTCCTCCCTGGATTTTATTTGTAACACATTCGAAACATATATGAATGTGCAGCTGAGGAGTCCCGTGCAGATCAGTATAGAGAGTTGTTCAAATTACTTTCTCAGTTTTCTAAAATTGTGTTTTGATTTTTCCAAAAATTGATAAATTTCAACTTGTTTCATACAAAATACTTTTAAATAATACCCTCAAAAGTGCTTTCCTGACCATGTATGGAGATAAAAAGAACGGAGATAAAAAGACCCAGGGTATAGGTATACTCGCAATCGTCTAAATTTTCATAAAAAAAATATTAAAATAAAATTGGGAAAATTTGTTTTATAGAGCCTCATTTTGCGACGACCACCCCCTTAAAAAGTTATACTGTGGCATTCGTTATACTGTAAGTATTGCGCATATTTGGCTTGCATTTTTGGCTCTCTAGCGCTATTTTTTTTATTTTTTAAAGCATTTTTAGTGATTTGTTTTTTAAAACGACACGTTTTCAGGTGGACAAAACGACAAAAATTTTTCTGTCCTTTTAGACGAATACCACAGTATAATTTTTTCCTTCAAAAATTTTGGAATGAAACTTTTTTTATGATTTTTTCGTTTATAAAAAAGAAAAATTTCAAGCTCACAAATTTTAAGCAAAAGGATATTCGACCGAAAATATAACGATATGAAAAACTTATCGAGCTAATTTATTGTTAATATAGAGTGGATATAAATTGTAATCATAATTGATTATTCGCTACTAACATTCACTCTCAGACTATAAAAGTCAATTAGTCAGTCTGAGGGCTAAACTTATTTTTAATTAACAACCTGCCCTAATTGGCACTACACTTTTAATTTTTATATAATCACTAATTCATAGCAGTTGTGTGGTTTCATCGTGGGAACTAGGCATGCATACGGTTTCAATTGATAATATAATAATAATCCGCCGATTAGCGCGGGCGCTTTAATTCCAAAACGAGATAATCATCCCCTTGATGCACTTTTAACCGGTTAGTTAATTCATTATATATCGATTATGATCCTTTCCAAACAATTGGAGATTTTTGCTGTTGCGAAATATTGTTTTATATAACAAATGTTATTGTGATGTTTTAAAGATTCTATTCTGTAACTCCCACAAAAAATAAATTAAGAATAATCGAGTTTTAACTATGAAACACAAGTCATATTTTGTCACATCCAAATTTGAACATGCGTTTTGTTTCAACCCAGGTGATTTTAGATTCAGGTCATAGGATTTTGTTGTTGGATACCGGCGAAACCGTGATAAAAAACCCATTTTTTAATTTTCGTCATAGGTTCGGAAAACACTTTTATATTGCTTGAGCAGTGAACTGCTATTTCACTTTTAAATTATTTTTGAGGGATTTTCGAAAAAATCCCTCGAATTCCAACAGAAGATTATAAAATTCGATTTCGTGAGAAGCACTCTAAATCATGATTAAATCATAAGCATGGTATTCTGAAGAGTATTTTAAGCCAAGTATGCCACAAAATTTTTTCATAACTTTCAAAAAAACCGAAAAACTTGTTTTTGTGAAATGACAAAAAGATGCAAAATTCAAAATCCCTCAGTTTTTCAAAATCCTGCCATAATTTCAGCTTTTTTTTACTTTCGAAAATACTATGTTACTTTTATATCATTTTTGATCATTTGATCTGACTGAGGGCACATTTCCATGATAGGGTTCGATGAAATTGAAATAACAGTGAGCACATGCAATATAAAAGTGTTTTCCGAACCTATGACGAAAATAAAAAAATGGGGTTTTATCACGGTTTCGCCGGTATCCAACATACAGAATCCTATGAACTAAACCTAAAATCACCCAAGCTCCATTTTTGGAATTTTATTAGAGCATAATTTGTCTTGGCGGACGGTTTTTGCGTGAACTTAAATAATACGCATTATTTCGTTATGAGCAACGCGTTTGCCAAATCGGAGTGTACGAGTTTATCTTAAAAATGAGGAACATATTTCATGGCGCACTTTCAGTATAAAAGGTCTGTTCTCATTATGAAGATGACTAATTAACCGAAATCTTAAATATAAATCCAATAATATATTTTTTTTCAAACTTTCTTTTTATAAGAAAAACAGACTTTTAAATTGAAAAAATTTGCTCCAATATTAAAACTTTGGAAGGAATCATCACTCATATATTAATTTCTATGATTTATAATAAAATATTAATCAATTTACTTACCAAATTTACCGAAGAATCTATCAAATAAATAGTCGGAAAATGTGGTAAAATATCTGCATGAAATTTATCAAAATTTTATTTCAATTAAAAAACATTAAATAAAGAATATCGTCATCGTGCTCTAGGAGAATTTGAAGTTACTCTGTATCGCCAACAAGCTGGATTTGGATTTCGAATTTTATCTGGTGAACCGGGGAACCCAAGGGTTACTATTGGCGATATTGTTCAAGGTTAGATTTTTGGAGATTACTTGGGAAAATAATAAACGAAGCACAACTACTTACCTCGAAAAGTTGTATTAGTTAGGGAACATCCTTTTACTTTCGCTTAGACGAAAATTGCTGTATTTTCTAGTTTAATTTGAATTTAAATAGAAAAAGTTTTTGTATAACACAACTCAAATGCAGCTAGCAGTTTTATTTCATTTTTTTTCTAAACAACTTGTTATTGCAGTTTGCTTTGAAATCTAGAATTCAATTTTTGATATTTTAAAACCCATAATTATTCGAGAAAATCTATGCTAACATTTAAAAAGTATGGTTTGCAATAGTTTCTCTGCAGTTCTGATTTTTGGGCTTTCATAAATATTGGCAGAACTTCAAAAACAATTCCAAAACTTATGCCAGTTAGGGAGTTCGTACCAGTTAACCCACATACTCAGTTTGGCCATATCTGGCCAGTGTCACTTTCGAAGAATCGTATTTTATAGCTGTATGATCCAATTGACGTGTGATTTACATTACTTGGGTTTTTCAGGCACATTTCATGACATAGGTGCGATGAAATTGAAATTACAGTTGAGCACATGCATATAAAAGTGTTCTCCGAACCTATGACGAAAATAAAAAAAATGGGTGTTTATTTTTTTTCCACGGTCTTCGACGGTATCCAACATACAAGCAATCCTATGAACTAACCTAACATCACCCAGCTCCATTTCGGAATTTTATGTTAGCGCATGCATATTTGTCTTGGCGGACGTTTTCTTTGGCGTGAACAACTTAAAGTAATACGACGATTATTTCGTTATGAGGCAACGCGCTTTGCAAATCGTTAGAGTGTACGGAGTTTATCTGTCAAAAAATGAGGAACATATTTCACATGGCGCACTCTTCAGTATAATTAAGGTCTGTTCTCATTATTGAGAATGGACTAATCTACGATCTTAAATATAATCAATAATACTATTTTTTTTAAACTTTACTTTTATAAGGAAAACAGACTTTCAAATTGAAAAAATTTGCTCCAATATTAAAACTTTGCGAAGGAATTCATCAACCTATATATTAATTTCTTTGATTTAATAAATATTAATCAACTTACTTACCAAATTACGAAGAATCTATCAAATAATATTCGGAAAATGTGGTAAATTCGGCTAGAAATTTATCAAAATTTATTTCATTAAAAAACTTAAAATAAAGATATCGTCATGTGCTCTAGGAGAATTTGAAGCTCTCTCTGCTATCGCCAACAACAGACTGGACTTTTGGCGATCTTCGCAACTTTTTACTTGTGTGAACCGGGGAACACAAGGGTTTACTATTGGCGCATACTTGCTTCCAGGTTAGATTTTCCCTGTCAGAGCAATTACTTTGGGAAAATTAATAACGAAGCACACACTACTACTCGAAAAGTTGTAGATTTAGTTAGGGAAACATCCTTTTACTTCTCGCTCTAAGCTCTAAGACAAAATTGCTATATTTTTAGTTTAAGGATGTGGGGCACGATAATTGAGGCTCTTTTTTCACACTTTTCAAGTGAAGTTTCTGAGAAACTGGCTCAGAAATAATTATTTTTTTTTCAATACGTAGTACTTCGAGCATCTGATACACCATCAACTACTGCTAGAAAATGGTTTTTTATTTTATTAGTAGGCGGTCCCTAAAGACTAAAACAGCGCTCATTCATTCCTCATCACTTTTTCTTGTTATTTGGATTCAACTTCAAAATTAAATGTTGCATCTCGAAGCGGAGAGTTTTTTCAAAAATTTCTGCCCCTAAGTGCTCAAAAACAGCGTATTTTTGGGAGCTCACGCAAAGCCTAATCCTCCCTTGAAAATATATAGAAATTTAAATTCTTGTGTATTAATTCCCGCAAAGCCTGAATAAGGTCCGAGCGTAGAGTTTTTTTCTGATTTTTGTTTCCAAATCGCAGGCGAACGACTTGTGAATTTATTAAGTTTTTGGTGAAATTGCTGAACTATTTAAATTTTTCTCTAAAACCTACTTTTTGAAAAAAAAATTTCAAATTCAGAAAAAATTTCCTGGCTTTAAAAAAACTTCAGTTGGAAAATTCTCTACACAATAGGGGCAATCAAAAGTTTTCTAGAAATATACGAATTTCACTTTTGTTTGAAAAAAAAAATTTCTCAACTTAATTTTTTTTCGAAAAAAATCAAAATTCAGAAAAAATCCTAGGTTTAAAAACTTCAGCTGTAAATTCTTACAAAATTGGGCGCGAGCGCATCAAAAAGTTTTGAGAAATTCAATTATTCGTTGACCCAATCTTTATTCGAATTTGAAATAGAAAAGTTTTTGTATAACACAAACTCAAATGCAGCTAGCAGTTTTATTTCATTTTTTTCTAAACAACTTGTATTATTCAGTTTGCTTTGAAATCTAGATTTTAAATTTTGATATCTTTAAAACCATAATTATCTTCGAGAAAATCTATGCTAACATTTAAAAAGTATTGGTTTGCAATAGTTTTTCTGCAGTTCTGAATTTTGGGCTTTTCATAAATAATTGGAGAACTTCAAAAACACTTCCAAAACTATACCAGTTAGGAATGTTGGGTACAGCTTAGGGCTGTACTTAGTTAGGGAGCAAGGATTGTGATAGAATTTTTTTGCTTCAAATCACGAAGTAAAAGTTTAATGGTGAAAGTTACTTTTTGCGAAAAATTTGTTCAAACGTAAGACAGCGTATAATTCGTCTATGTATATTATATTTATTTATAATATAATTCTATTACAGTTTAATATTGCTAAGAACGCCAATTAATGTTCTTCAACATGAGTCTTTTAAAAAGCTATTTGGGTGTCAAATTGAATAAATCTTTTTTGAATTTACTTTTAAATAATCTAATTCATATAGCGTGGCTGCTGCGAGATTCGAAATGGGGCAAATGCAAGCGCGGTGATAGGCTGGTTTGATGTTCGATGGCCATCAAGTGGAACTGGTTGTCGCAATTCAGAAGTAATCCAACTTTGATAGTTCATGCGGCTCGGATTAGGTCACCAGTTTCTTTAACTCTTCAGCGCGCGAAGGTGTGGCAAAATGGATCATGATAAGCAGATGATGTTTCGCAGAGGTGAGGAGATGGCAAGGTATCATTCTAGTTCACATGTAGTTTGATTTTAGAATATTTTATCCGCGAAAGTGTCAACGACCCTATAGGTGGATTTTTTTTAGGACGCCTGCACGTTTCGGCTTTTCTGGTATTGGAGAACCCATATAAGACTATATAATTGGCAGAATTAAATTCTGGCAGGGTGTTCCTGATTAAACTTTACTTGAGGGATTAGCGGGATCTATAGCAGAATTTCGAGGATTTTCGAAAAACAATCTTTCCAAGTTGTCAAGGCCAATCAGGCCAAAAATTCGGTCTGTAGACTAAATTATGGACACATGTAGTTCCGAATCTGATATATATTTTATCGATGAACGTCATCTGATAGTCTGGATCACTCCAGGAACAACGATTTATTCTAATCTGGGTTTGCTATCTTCTTCCTACATATTCTCCAAATTGACTCACAATGTTTGTCATAAGTGAATTCTATTATCAGATTCAAACTCCCCGTGTCGAATTAACCCTAAGTCCACGTTCTTATAAAGTTACCACGTTGGACAAGCTGTAAAGATTTCTATGACATCATAAAGTGACTCCAAAATCCGCTAACCGTCAAGAAATTTAAAAATTTTAATCAGGGAAACCTTGTAGAATTTAATTCTCTTCTGCCAATACAGGTATATAGTCTTATAGGGTTTCCAAATACCAGGAAGCACCGTAATCGTGCAGGCGTTCCTAAAAAATCACCTAACTTAGAGGGAACGATTTTCGCAAAAATTAGCATGTGTGATATGATAGTTTTTTTAGCTGACCCACCCTTTGCCCCATCCAATAGCTTTTAAGTTAAATCCAAGACCAGAATGATTTTGATTTTTCACGGATGTCTGGTTATTACCGGAAATTGGCCAGTTAAGAATGATGAATGACTAGAGATTATAACGGAAATTGGCCAGTTAAAATTGAATGAAAAAATGTAATTTGACCTTTTCAGAGGTGTTTATATAACAAAATGTTATTGCCAAACACTTTTCCTTAAAAACTACCACATTTAGGTATAATTTCAGGCCTCTGACTTAAAACATGACCAAACTTTAATTTGACTCCTTGAGGAGTGTCAGATAAATACAAAATTGGCAAAAAGTTGTTACTCGATGCGAAAAGATGGCTTTGTAGAACGTCATATCATATGACTCATAACTCTGTGGCCAAAACTTGGCTATTTTAGGGCGGTAGTGTCCAGCAAAGAGTTTGGCTGAAAATTTGATATAATACTAACTGACCTGAAAAAAATTTTGGTTCGAGTTCTTGCTCGATTTTGAAATAGGTTCGCCAGCACGAGGCGCCAAAGTCGAACTTTTCAACATGCAAGGATGTTTATCTGAATCCGATTTTCATAATTTTTTAACGAGAGTGGACTGCAGATAATAATTCTTTAATAATTAATCGATTAATTTTTTTTTTGATTTTAAACGAGTTATGCGAAAACGTGTTTTTTTTATTTGTCTTTTGACTAAGGTTTTTTGTTTGACATAGAATTTTTTTTTACGGAGTCGTTTTTATCCGTTGAAATCTCTTCTTTAATATAATCGATCCAAATTTTTTTTAGGGCTAGAACAAAAGTTCATGCGCAAACTCTTGCGTGCGGAATTTCTTCTGCAGTTTTGAGCTCAAACATATGTGGCTTATTTTGAATAATATATTGAGTCATAAATTAAAGTTTGAATAACAATTGCTAAGAATTATTAAGAAGGTTTTTTATCGCGAAAATATTAATTAAGATCAACACATTGGCACGAGTAGGGTGTTCTATAATGGTTAGCGAAATAATTATGGCGCACTCAAGAAAATTTTATCAAGGATTGTCAAATATTAGAATCAATTCATTTTGTTGTGATGAAAACTCTGGCATTTTTCCGTTAATTAATATCACTGATTAAAATTCACAATTTTAGCAAACAAGTTATTTGTTTGGAGTGGTATTGGATTGATACTTTACAAGGTTGTATATAAGGTTTAACAATTTTATGCATTAATGAAAATCAACTTTTGGAAAAAAAATGCAAACTAATCAGAAGTTTAATAGCGGTTTTTTAATCTGGAAATATCGATTCAGGAAAACTTTTTCAACAGACAACAACCTCAATGAGAAAACAGGGAGTATTTGTAACACCTGTATTAAAGACGGCTGCAGGTTCATCCGAGAAATTTAATGAGAATTGTATGTCCAGTGGTGAAGATGAAAATGTTTTGACAACTTAATAATTCTATTTGCTGAAGAAATAACCTTCTTTCTAAACTCAGATAAATCCAGAACTTGTATAGTGATTTTTGACCCCGAAAATAACGATTTATGTTCATCAGAATATTGCATACCCGTGGATTTACTAAAAAGTTTAGGAAGTTCATAATATAAGAAGGGATAATGATCTCATTGACTTCTATTAAAATTTTGATCGAAAATTCAAAATTTTGGGGCTTTGTGCCCTCGTTGTGGTTCTTCAATTGATACAAAACAATATATCAGATGGGATTAGATTTTTTTTAACTTTAGTTTGCAATAATGTGAAAGTGTGTGGCGGTTAGGTCATTACCAAAATCTGCATTTTGCGATGGTTTACATTACTCTCACTATGGCATAAAAATTTAAAAAATTAGAAAAGTTTTTTTGGGACATTGAACCTAAATTTTTCTTTCAAAAACCAAAATTTCGAAACATTATTGATCGGCAGCTTAGACTTATAGGTCTTGAGAAATAATATCTCGTAAAATTGGTTTGAATCGCTAAATTGATTAAACAATTTGGTCATAAATTTCTTACTCGAAGACAACCACCCAATTATTATACTTAATTTATTCAGTTTTGTACATTTACTATTTCCGACACTCTTATTTTAAACTCGATTCAATGTCCCACGTGATATTTTGCTCCAAAAAATCTGCTTTGATTCACACATTTATGTGAATTTTTAATTTCTTGTATTATCTTGTAATAAAAATGCATTGTTTTGTCACAAAAATCTAAAATAAATATGTTTTTTCATGTTTGATTTGTAAATCAATCGATCTGATTTCTGTGATAGAGCAAATTACAGTAAGGTATCTAGTATTATTTGCATTTATTTTTAGTTTAAAAATTCCAGCGGTTCTCTTTTTTTTTATCCCAGAGCGATATCAGGCTATTTACAAATATTGCCGTGGAGGGCGCTACCCAGATAGCGCTTTTGTGGAACCCCGGACAACCTTTTTTTCTTGGTCGATTTAAGTTTATATACATTTTCTTTCAGCCAAACTTTTTTGCTTGAGACACACCCTTAACTATTTGAATTATTTTAGTCAATATTCTGAACTTCTGATCATTCGAATGAAGTAAGAACCACTGGCTTGCGGAATTTGAAACTTACCACGTACGAGAAAATATTGTTCTAGAAAGAAGTCAAGATGAAGGCTTTGGATTTGTTATTATGTCTATGCTTAGGTAAGAAAAAATTCAAAAATCTGGCTTTAGGTTATTTTTTAAAGGCGGCCACCCTTCTCATGACAATTACGAGAAACCATATTTGATATTACGAAACTTTTTTTGCATTCAATGCCAACTAAAAAGCTCAATAGTCTATTGACAATACGATAGAGAATTTTATTATAGTTGTTTTTACATCCTGTTTACCGGAATGTTAATTTTTGGTACGTTCGAATCTCGATCGGGCCCAAATTTTTTTTTTTAAATCAGCCGGAAAGGTTTAATTTTTGTTCATTTCTTATATCACGATTGTCTACACATTTACTGCTTGAACTATATTTTTGATGAATTCCTGGAAGAAAAACGAGTTTCGTTTTTTTTTCTCAAATTTATTACTGAAAATGCCTATATAATAGATCTCCGGTTACCGGTGAACCGGTAGTCGGATGAAAAAAAAAAAAAAATTCTCCATTGAGCTTTTTAAGTTGGCAGTTGAATGCAAAAAAAACATTTCTCGATATCCTCTATGTTTTTCCCGTAATCGTCATGAGAAGGGTTGCCGCTTTAAAAAAATAGTATTTTTTTGGTGCAATTTTTAGGACAATTTTAAACGGTTATATTTTGTTAGCTTTCCAATTAGGTGGCGCACCTAAAAAATGCTACCTCACTTTATTTTAACTTTAAAAAGTTGTATACAGTAGTGTACAGTATGTGTTTTTTTTTACTTGTGAAATGAAAATTGCTCTTAAGGGGTTGTGGGTGTAAATGAAACAAGCGTTGAAGAAAAATTGCTGTTTTATTCTTGAATTGAACTGAAAGAAAAGAATTCAGAAAAAGACAAATATTTATTAACAACCCAAATTGGATTATTTGATTTGCTCTCGCGTAGGCACGGACGTTAGATGACAACACATGTTACCCTCTGCTGGGAAATTATAAATAATGAATCCGGTTTTTTACGCTTAAAACCAACATAGAATAATTTTTTTAAGACTTCTTGGTAAAGTATGGCAACATTTCATACGTTTCATTATATATTCTGTTTTATTCAATTTGAAACAAATTGACGAGCATAATCAGATTGAAAAGAAATTTCAGAATTTATTTTTACCGCCTAAAAACCGAAAGAGATTTTTTTTTCTGGTTATTATTTGAAAGACGTCGCTTTTCCGAAACATTTTTGTTTATTCAATTTAAAGCAAAATTGACCGAGAATTAACAAATTTGTGTTGAATTGAGAACATATTTTTACCAGTTTTCGATGCCGCACCGGTGAGCCATCCTTCACCAGAATCAAAAAATTTACTTGCAGTTGACAGAGAAGTTTTAGTCTCCCTTATTTTCTCATTTATTCTTATTTGCCCGTTATCGACCCTTCCAGTCCAGCTGGAGGAGAGGGCTATTTTTCCCAGCAATTCCAACATTCTACACAACCCCATAAGTAATCACGGCCAAT
>SCLH01000545.1:426936-456562 GCA_004367855.1 Oikopleura vanhoeffeni | reverse complement strand
GTGTTAAATATCTAAAAAACTATTTTAAAAATATTCGAAGCTAATTCCAATAACTCCTTCCCCTTCATGATGAAGGCTTCATCCCCAGCCTGTCAATTTTCATCCCTTCCCTTCACCTTGGCCTCTCTGAATTTCCGTTCCCTTCCCTGATTTAAGGCCACTTGATTTGTACGCTGAAAGTTCTAAATCGATATAACTTATTTTCATAAGTTTTTATTATAATAAATAACTGTTTTTCACAAATTTTGCATGTAAATGGTTCGCAGAAAATTCCTGAAATAGCGGTTCCTGTTGAATATTTTGCAGAAGATAACGAAAAAGCTCTCCCCCACCGGGAATCGAGTCGGGCCGCCGCAGTGAAAAAGCGGAATCATAACCCCTAGACCATGGAGGACATAGAAATTTGCACAAGTTTAATTTGCAAATTAATAAAAGCCGATATCGCAGATTATACTTACGCGTTAGTGATAGCTGTGACGTCAGAATTTCAGTTTCTCCGTCAAATTCAGGCCATCTAGACTGAAGTTTCATAACAATATGTATTTCTTTAGAAAGGTTATGGCTTTGAAGCGCTACAAAGAAAACTCGCAGGAAAATTTTATAACAAAAAATCTTATTTTTTGTAGAAAAACCGGAAAAACAATCCGCAAAGTTAATCTTTTTTTTGGATTTTAATATTGTATCAAAACAATAATATCTAATATAAATAGATTTGACCTGAGCATCACTTTTGAGTCATATGATATGACTCATATCCCTTTTTTGTGCCAATCCCGGCCCTGATTAGGCAAACGTAGTGTGTTTTAAAAGTAGTAGGGCCCAGGATTGGCACAAAAGTGTGATAAGGGGATATGACTCAAAAGTGATGCGCAGGTCAAAATCGGGTCAAAAATCAGGATAAATCTGTTAAAATAGAAATAACATGCTCACTTTATTTTCACAAAAGATATTTGAGTTTTAAAAACGCTGATTTTCCCCAGATATCCAGCAAACGAGCTCCAACTTTTATCCATCTTCAAATAAATTATTTAAAGAAAATTAGCCAAACTACTCTAGAAACTACTCGAAGTACCTAGGTATACTAAAATTTGTCATTTATAATCAAAAAATTATATTTAGTCAAATTTACGAGTCGGTGTCTAGTGTACCCATTTCGGTACGCTAAGCACGCCCGTGCTTTCCGTACCCAAATTGTCTGAATAAACAATATGTTGTGAAAAAACCATCGTCATGGTTATGCGTCATTAGTCGTTTAGAATTTCACCGACTGCACTGAAGCACAGTAATAGGCATAACTTATGCCCATAAGTAGAGTCAGTAACCAGGAGACTCATCTGCAAAACTAATACCCTTAGCCCTGATTCTATGAGTTTATGGATGAAACTTTCTCAAGAAGAATGATTCCGACCATGAAAAAATTTTTGGAGCCTCCAAAGTGGTCACAATTAGTGCATGAAAAACAAGCTTCGCAGATAAGTCTTTCGGCGTGCTTTCCCGTACCCAAATTGGTCTGATTAGAAAAAAATAATGTAGACCAATTTGGGTACGGAAAGCACGGGCATGCTTTCCGTACCCACCTTAACAAAAGTATAGGGAGGACAAAAAAAGTCGATTGCCAATTTGGGTACGGAAAGCACGCTCCCAAATTTACAAGCATGAATTTAGTCAAAAAATGATTCTACGTGATAAAATTCTATAGATAAAAAACTGGACCTGTAAACCGCGAAAATATTCATTTTTCTAAAAATTACATGTATATGAATATATTAAAAATACCGAATTATGTTTTTCGCGTTTTACCCATGAAAAGGTCTTTACTGGAAATTTTCTTACAAATTAGATTGTTTTTACCTGGACTAAATGTTAACATATCCTGCGAAAATGCGGTTGCAACCTGTCATAATAAAACTAAATTAAAATCAAAAGTCCAAGATTTGAGTTCTATTCCGCGAAAATAATTTCTATAATAAAAAATATGGACTTTTGATAATCAGGAAATATAATTTGTTAAAACTTTCGGTAGATCTTTTTTGAAGCCGTAAGGTGAATTTATTAACTAGTTTCTAGATCAGGCAATGATTCTGTAGAATTCGAAAGTTTTAAATTTTTTACTTCTTCTGCTAATTCTTTCTTTCTCCATGAAAAGTTGAAAAGTGGGGGAACATCATCCTTTCGCTAAATACAATTTTAAAGACCATAATACCTGTAAACAAAGTAATTTTGTATATCGATCACGATCCCTAAATCCAAAAAATGGGGGTAAGTTCCAATATAAATTTTGAGCACTTTCCAGGCTTATTTCATGCCATATCGATTATGGGGGCTCCTGGTCATTTTTACTAGATTTTTAGCCAAAAATTTTATTTAATTCAGCTTTTGGAAACGACTAATCCGATTGAATTCTTAGATAGCTAAAGCGCACAAATATCTGGTAAATAATTGAATTTAAAAAATTGGTCCGAATCCGACGATTGTTACCAATTTTTTTAAGAAAAACTAGTAATTTAACAATTTCAGTAATCTCAGACAAAAGATAAAATAAATTGGTCTGATGAACCAATTTTTTTATTTTATTTTTCACGCGATATTTGTGCTCAGTTTGAGCAATCTAAGAATGTTATCGGATGAGTTGTTTTTAAAAGCCGAATTAAATAAAAATTTGGCTTAAAAACAAGTAAAAAGTGACCAGGAGCCCCCGTTATTGATATCGAAGATTATACTTTCTCCTGCTTCTGCACTCCGCGTCAGTTATGACGTGTGAGTGGAAAATCACGAGAAAGAATTTTCAAAATTTGAATTTGTCCAATCACAAGAACACCGACGTTTTAGGTCATCTACATTCCTATCATGTTGAAGGTAACACCGAATCAGAGCCAATCATAGAGCACAATTATTCCACGCTTTAAGCGGTGCCCTCTGAGTGGATTGTATTTGTTTGATTTAACTCACATTAAAATAATATGTTTTTTTGGAATTCGGGGATCGTGATCAATATGTCGAAAAAAAATCCCTCTCGCGATAATTAAACAAATTTTTAAAACTTTTTTTTTGAGATCAATTAAATTGTAAATTTTGCCGATTATGAATACCTTTGCGGTCGTTTTTTCTCACAAAATCCTCAGCGCAAAAATTAAAACCTTGAACTAAGTGGGTTGTAGTAGTCCTAGAAAATGAAAGCTATATAATTTAGTCAGAAATTCTGTCTTTCTGTGAATATGGAGCCAAAACTTAAGTTATAGACAATAAAGAAAGATAAAAAAAATAATTTAATTAATGCCATCGGGTACCCCCTTAAACATCAAGTGACATAGTGCAAACTAACCGCCCAGAATTCGTCTAATTCTTTCTTCATTGCAAACGCATCTTCACCGTCAGCATAATATTTTGCTTCAACTTCGGTTTTTGAAAACTGAAGAGTCTTTTCGTATAAATTAAGCGCCGCTCGATTACTCACTCGAACATGGAGAGAAACATACCTGAAATCATAATAAATACTTCAAATTATATTAACCCCCCCCTGCGCCGTAGTGCTTTGACACACAGAGAACCTTTAATTTATAGGTTTTAAGGGGGTGATGGTCGCTTCTTGAAAAATGACAATAAACATATCGGCGAAAATGCCTACAGAAAAATTCATCTTGTAATCTTTAAAATGTCACTAATGTTGCTTGTTTATAAGGACAAGCTAATTGTTGTCGATTTGTTCATGTTAAAACAAGTCGTTGTGTCCATATAAAAGATTTCGCAAAAATTAGTCAAAACATTTTCATAAATACAATTATACGGTTTTTGTCTATATTCATTACGATACCCGAGTTCATATAAAATATTTTTTGGTTTTATTCTGGTGAAAAACCCATTTCGGAACACGAATCGCGTTATAATTACGTAACTGTTTATAAAATTGAATTGAACCAATAAACGGGTTGTATAATTTAGTACCTATGCACACAATCGAGCCAATAAAGATACAGATGAAGCAGGATAGGTTATGCTCTGAATGAAAATTACGTTATCACCACGCCTCTTTTCCCCGAAAGATTTTATATGAACTCGGTCATCGTAATCGATATATCGAAAATGATTCCTACTGCGCCTTTTACACCACGCGTCATAACTTTGAGAAAATGACCAATGAAATAGCGGGATTCTTGAATTAAGTCGACAATCGAGTATTCTGATTGGACACTCGCTCATAGTTATGACGCGTGGTGTAAACGGCGCAGTAGGGATCATTTTCGATATAGGCACCTTCTTCTCAAAAAATTGCCAAATTTCAGTCGGTTTGTCCATAAATACGCAGTCTTTATAGACTCACACGACAGTATTTCCAATAAATATTAAAATAGATGTCAAATTGCAAATAAAAATATTAAATACAGTGGTGACTCTCTTCCTTGGACAAAACCTAACTTTTGGAACAGAAAATTTCCCGGTGCGTACTCTGAGTAAGATTCATTATAAAATGGCCGTAAGTTTGGATATGAATTATTTTTATTGATGTTTGAAGATCCAGTCAAATTAAGTTTATATTCACACGTCAAAATTTAATTTATATGTTAAATACAAAAAAATGAAGAATATTTTTTCAATATCGAATAGTTTTATTTAAATTGACCTATATAAAAATATATATTTTTACGAGAAAGGTAAAGATTGAGATAAATAGGAAGTATTATATTTTTGTCCGTGGAGGTTAAAATACATACAGTACATGTTTGTAACATACAGTATGTGACTTTTTCACCCTGAAATAGAACAAGTCTACATTCTGATTTCCATGATTTTGATTGGCTCACCAGAAATTAGCTCTCTTCTTATTGGCTCAATCAAAATGTCTTCACTTTTGGAGCACAAAGGGTACACACTGTATATGCTTAAGGGGGTGGCATAAACCCGGCAGATTGAAGTCAATATAACTCTCGAAAGTAATAAGTTAGTTTATTTTTTTTGTGCTTATTATCGTCAGCTCAACCAGAAAAAATGTGTTCCAGCGCATTAAAATAATTTTTTAAGTATTTTAGGAAAGATTTGAGCTCAAGTTTTCATCTTTGAAATCAGAAAAATTTGAAAAAAAATCAAAGCATTATGAAAATTTTCCGCATTTTTTGTCCAAAATTTTTTTTGTTCTGATAACTGAAATCTGTGGGTAAAACCCCAAAAAATAGCCACTTTAACTTTTTTCATGGATTCCTACATATTTTCTGACCGCTGTTTGAAAAATCATAAAATTTGTATTTTAACATTTTTATTGACTTTTTTAGAAAAATTATGAAAATTTTCCCCAAATCACGTCCAAAATTTTTTATTCGTGGTTTTTTGAACTCTCCATAAAAAATCAGGCAGAATCACATATTAAATGTTCTGGTATCTATTAAAACGCCGTTTGTCAACTAATCGGTAGGTCGCGCGTTACTCATTTTGAAACTGTTGATGAAATTTTTAACACTTGACTGTGCACTCGATAAGTGCCATTCGGCACTGAATCTTTAAAAAATTTATGGTTGTGAAAAATTCCCAATAAATTGGTGGGTGTAATAGGCGCCATTTTGTTTAATAGTCAGGACATTTTTTAATATCAAAACGCAATTTAAGGTCAATTTTTATCTTAAAAAAAGCTGTTTTTCTCTACTTTTTGCCAATTTTTACCCTTTTTCATAGAAAAAAAACTTTGATATTTAAGNAAAACTTTTAAATTCTAGTTCACCTACAAAATACGGCAATTTAATCGAGCGTTGAATGACGTCACTGACTCGGGGATCCAAATTTGCCTTGGAAGAAAAAACTTTGTGCATCAAAATCTTATGTCTCACTCTTGAAAATGAATAAACCAAACGTTAAAAAACAATTTGGAATGAAAAATAATTATAATTTTAATCTACAATTCATCAACAAAAGTATAGGAGCCCCTAAATAATCAACAGTGCCTAACGTACACTGTTTGTGGTATAACCATTAAAGGAACGAGAAACTGATCGCGTGTTTTTTATTTCAAGTCGGTTGGGTAAATCGAAATAAACTTACGCGTTAGTTAGAGCTGTGACGTCTAATTTCTCAATTGTGGAAATAATCTGAAAATAAAGCCCCGAAACCATTGTTAATATTTGGATCTAATAAAAATAACTGATAACGAACATCACGAACGAAACTCAGTCAGATGCAAAATGACGGAGAAACAAAATGACCGTCACATAATCCGCTAACGCCTAAGGATTTTTTTAGACCGACAGATTAATTTTTCCGGGGTCATTGAAAACGTCGAATTTCAAAATTTTTAAAAAAATTTCGAAAATTCAAAAAAAAAATTTTTGCCTGAGCTTTTTCAGTTCCAGTTTAATCAAAAAAACCCGTTGGGTGATATCCATCGCGCTGTGAAAAAGTCAAATCTTCGCGTCTAAAAAAAAACATCCTAAGGTAGTAATTAATCTTGATAACGGCCAAAAATGTTGAAAAGTGTCTATTATTAAGGTCAATACTGGTACGTTGTGGACTGATAAATAAATTCTTATTTAACCCCTCATGGCCATAATACCTCATTGCGTGAACGAAGTCATCGGCGATTAGAATTGCAAAAAAAAGTTATGGATCAAGCATGCAAAGCAATGGTAGAAAATTTCAAGCAAAGTAAGCTTATTAAAAAAAATGTTGCAAACAAGTTGCTAAACTACGGTTTGCTGAGACATAATATGGTTGATCGTCAAATGAACGAATGATTCCGTGGTTCTTTACAAAGAAACCGCAGGTCGTTTTTTTCGTTTGCCCCTCAAGGGTACGTTTCGAAGAAACCATAGATAGCGACAAACGGTTTTATCGTCAATCTGAACTGAACCGATGTGTACCAGTAAGAATTTTTTTCCGGTTATAACCGGTTCACCGTGAATTCGCAAAAATCGTTTTTTTTCGGTCATTTCCAGCAATTTCGATAACTGATTTCAGGTCACGGTCGATTATACCTAGGAAGCCAAAAAAAAATTCTACCGCATATTTTTTCCCAAGGTTTTACATGCAGAAAACCATTTGCGCTATTCTCACAAGGCCAACCGAAAATAATCGACCTCAGTTAAGTAGCTAAGAATAAATATTTTTCATAGAATATCTTTGGAGTGGTCGTGAAAAACAATAGAAGTCATTGAGGTCAATAACGACAAACGTTTCACGAGACAAAATATCCACCAAAAATAACTAAAATCGTCTGTGTACCTAGAAGGAAGTGTACATATGGACAAACCACATAAGATAACAAAAATGCAAAAAAAACAGACCGTGGCATGGTTGTAAGATAACCTACTTGAAAGGTGATTTTAGGTTTAGGTCATAGGATTTTGATGTTCGATACCGGCAAAACCGTGATAAAAAAACCCATTTTTATTTCGTCATATTCGGAAAACACTTTTATATCGAAAAATCCCTCGAATTCCAACAGAGAGATAACAAATCGATTTCGTGAGAGACTCTAAATCATAAACATGGTATTCGAAAGTATATTAAGCACTGAATAGCCACAAAATTTCAAAACTTGCAAAAATACCCAAAAACTTATTTTAGTGAAATGACCAAAAAGATGCAAAAATCTAAATCCAACAGTTTTCAAAATCCTGCGGATTTCAGCCTTTTTTTTACTTTTAAATAAAACAATTATTTATATCATCTGATATTTGATCTGGCTGGGCACATCCAATAGGGATCGATGAAGGTTCCCAAATGAAAAAAATAAAATTCGGAAAATTCCCTCAAAAATCCAATAATTGAAATTCAAATACCAGTGAGCCCCATGGAATATAAGAGTGTTTCCGAACTATGACTAAAATAAAAAATGGGTTTACACAAGTTTCCGCCGGTACCAACATACAAAATCCTAGACCTAAACCTAAAAATCACGAAAGCCCTTCTTAAAAAAGCCAGTTCACCCGACTCATTGTATATTAAAAATTAGATTTTTCCCAAATGTCCCGCTAAAAAGTGGATGAAAAACAGCATCGCAAAAAAATCACATAATTGAAATTATTGTTTATTTGTTGATAACGTAAAGAGTTGTGTTAAAACAGCAAGATGGCGGACAAAGGCAAATTTAGGAATCAAAGAATCAGACTAATATCTTATAGGTATTACAATTTCAAGTACAATGGCTCTCTGATCATAAGTGACTTCAGTGTTTTCGAATAAGACTTTCACCAGTGGAACGCAAAATGACATTCGAAAACCGCCAAAATTTAAGGCTTTGTTCAGTTCGAAGAACCCACTGTATAAAGACGTTTTCTTTGTTTTATTGAAAAGCTTTAATTTAAAAAAAATATAGAAATCATTATAGAAAGAAATTGTACAGTAGGTATACCTGTAAATAAATCCTATCGGATAAAGTACAGGCAATCGACCTAGTGAAAATTATTTTCATTTAGCAAAAAGAAAACTTGTTCAAAGCCTGACAGTAGACTTCACTTAAAAAGACAACTAAATGGACAGGTTTAGGCGAAAACGCCTGTTGGACTAACATTTACTGCAAAAAATTGTTTTGATAATTTTAATTGTCGAAAAAAATATTATAAAGGATTTTTCATCTCCTTCGCCCAACATCTAAAAGACGCAACAAAAATTAACTGGTACTATTCCAACACTGTAATACATAAGAGCAAATAATAAGGAAAAAGCCCTGAATTTCTCAGTATCAGAAAAGTAGCTTAACAATCATGTTTTTCGATTGACTCCTTGCAAGCGAAAGTGTTCTCCATATAACCATTTTCAGTTTTCAGGTGGAATCTTTGTCATAACATCCCTAGCAAGTTCTTCGAAAACGCTAAAAATTAAAATTGAATCATAGCCAAAAAAATCAGAATTTAATTTTCAGTTTTTCGATTTGTCCGTAAAGAAAAATCCATTCCTTGCAAGACAAAATCGACATTGTCGCAAAGAGGTCAAAATGTTTCGCCTAATCTGAATGTATTTCCAAAAAAATAGTTCAAAACAAACCATATTATTTGTCAAAAATTAGAAATACATTCTAATAACGTTATTAAACCGAAGAAGGCAAAAAAAGGCATTTTTCCGAAAATCCGGCGTCTAGTGAAAATTGCGGACCTGCCGTATTAAATACCCCTTATCCATTATAGACTATAAGTGGATAAAAATATTTAAATATTTTCATCCACTTAAGTCTATAAATCGGATAAGGGATATTTAAATAAACACAGGGTTCGCAAAATTTCACCTATACGCCGGATTCGAAAAATGCCTATTTCCTTCACCTATACGCCGGACGTCTGGAAAAAATTATTATTCAAAAGGTGGGTTTTTGGCGTATGTTCACCTATATGCCGACCCTGCTGTATTACAACTAAAGTATAAGGAGAATAAAAATCTGTGCCGGAATAAATATTGATTTGTTTGTAACATTATTATTTAATATGTCATTAAAAAATATATAATGTTGATAAAAAAAAATTGACCGCTGTTAGACTGATGTCGATTGGTCTAAGCAATAAGATTATTCTGCGATATGTCTTAACAAATTGATATTGCATAAAGGACATATCAACAAATGCATTCTTAACGAACACAATCGACATTAGTCGCAAAGCGGTCAAAATTATCAAAAAATTTAATATTTGGACACCACTATAAAGGTCCTTGAAATGATATTTAACTAACTGTAAACATTGAATTCTCCTTTGCACTTGATATAAAAATACAATAAATTCTTTACTTATTTTTCACCTTGGACTTTCTACTACACGTTGTCCTTGTAATGATTTAATATGAGAAACCTTCACTTGCGCCAAGTTGTTCAAAACACAAAGACCAAAAATTTTCTCAAGATGGAATTTCCAAGTTACTATTTATTATTCGTTTTGTATACTAGAAATGATTAAAATATTTAATCCTGCATATGAAAATCACTACATCGTACTTTGCCGAAAAATTTTTGTCCGGAAAATTGTTAGTTTTTCGTAAAATAATTCGCCATCATAATCTTAAGAATTTATGTACCAAATGAAACCACTACTTTAACAATTAATTTGAAGATTTATCTGAAAAAATGTGTTTTATATTTTTTTGTGAATACTTTTTTATACTTTAAAACCCGATAAAATGAAAAAACTTAAATATAACATTTATAAACTTCGTACTTTAATTTTTTATTAAAAAACGTAAATAATTTAAGTTCATGCCGAACGTTTTGATCTATTTTCTATTAGTTATAAAATCATTCCTGGTCGGTTTTATTGCGACTAAAACAATCGAAATACTGCCTAGCACATTCTTGAACAAGTTAACCACTTCGAGATATTAAAAGTATTAATCTTGTACATCGTACATAATAACGGCCGCTCTCGCTTGTCTATAATAAGCAGATAGTAATTGCGTTAAATTTTCTTGGCCAGCCTGTGTCCCAAATTTGAAGTTTGACTGATTCATCAATGTCATTCGCGAACTTTGAAATCAATCCCACGGCGTTATACACCAAACGGTGATTCCCTCAACAAAACGATCCATATAAGATGTTTTCCAACCCCAGAGTCCCCTTAGATTATTTGTTTATTGCAAATTTTTTAATTTTCTTATGTTTGGTATATTTTTTTCATGGCTAAACATAAGCATTTTTCAAAATGCCGAAATATAGTCAGTCTAAGAGGGGAAAATGAGAATCTCGAAATATTCGAAAAATTGTGTGTGTCTAAGAGATTTGTCCATTATCAAGACGTAGTACCTTCAGAGGACAAAACAACACCCTAAACTGTATTAATGGAACATTTTCGAAAATTAATAATGTAGCGTTTCTCATAATTTTTCGTCGTTCTGGCGACAAAAATTACGGTATTCTATCCCAAACAACAGAATTAAGAACTTTTAAGACATTTATAAGGAAAAATGTAAAAAATTCATATATCTAAAATAGATTTTGGTGTCAAAATTTTTATGGGGTTTACCCAGTGAAAATACCGGTTGTAACTTCAAATTTGTTCCATAAACACCGAACGATGCCGAATTTAAAAATTTTGTTGTTCGTGTTCTAACACAGTAGATAATTTTAACACAATAAGCGATAAATTACTTTTGTAATTTCATAGCAATTTAAAGAAAATGAAATGTTTTCGGACGAACGGACTTCTTTCAAAAGCATAAATAGTCGTTAAATACTATTCTCTAGTGGATTTACGAATACTTCTGTTTGAGATATGGCTTCAAAACATAATAACGTCCAGATATACTCAAAATCAAAGATGCCCCAAAGAGGATTAAATAGTCCACCCACGACAGCAATATTTAACGGCATAATCAAATGTATCGAAAAATTTGATCGATTTGGTAGCAATCTACGACGACGAGCTCCGAATAGAAAAAACGCGCTCACAAAATAGCGCTAAAAAGATTTTTGATAAAGTCTTGATTAACACGCACATCCTCAAAAAATGCACGGGTTAGTTAAACACGATCGTTTTTAAAAATAAACGATTGTAATAATGAGTATATTTGTGAAGACTTTCAGTTGTTTGAATAAAACACTACATTACTGTAACATACTGATACAGAGTGCAATGAAGGGGAATGTCAGGAGCTAAACCTACGTGCAACTAAGGTTTGCAGCCGGAAATTTGACATGACAATCAAGAAATCGAAAAAAAATTTATGCTTCCAAATTAACGCCCAATCAGGCATATAAGCTGGCAATGAAACAAACCCAAGGGTTAAGTGTTGGTTCGCTGATTAGGCGTTTCGACGCTTCTCGGAAATAATGGCAAAAATTAAAAAAATTTGCTAAAGTAGAAACCAGGTCTAAATTACATTCATTTCAGCAATTATTGTATTCTGAACAATCCAACTACAGGACCTAAAATAAGCCTCCCCTGAAAAACATTAAAAAGCTATCTCTCCTAAAATTTCATCCATTTGTTTATCCAATTAGAGCCTGATCTTAAAAAAACAATTCTTCGTAAAATTAAGTTTCGGTTTTTTTCCCGATTTTCGTTACAGAAGAAATTAAAAAAAAACCTGATGATGTTAACTGGCTGCGCGGAGCCAACAAAAAAAGATGAACATGATGAGGAGATAGCTCTTAGTGTTTTCGGGAGCTTAGAAGTCCTGTTTGCGTAGGTGGATTGTCAGATTATAAATAGTGTAAATTACCTTGAAGACGTATCTTCAAGTGACAAGTTTGTAAGAGCACCTCATCCAGATCATAGAAAAAGGCGGTCAACAAACAGCCCATTCAGCGACACCACACCCTAAATAAATAAAAAATAGGGAAAACTCGGCCAGTTGTCCTGACACAAAGTTTCAGATCCGGTCTGATAAAACCATCTTTCACCTCTAAAAAAAACTTCAATAAATCGCCCCAAAATTCCCATTAGATAAAAATTAAATCTGGCTGAATTAATCGACATAAAAATAAAGAACTTAGTAATTAAAAAAATGACCACAAGAAGCGCTAAAAGCAACACGCAAAACATTTGTAAATATGTCCATATACGACCAAAAAAAATGTTGTACGGTATCAAGCCATGTGGTCAACAATGTAATCTTGACGTGAATTTACTAAGTTGGGCCCTTGTCAAAACATGGAAACGGATCCACATAATATCGTCTGTAATTATAATTCAGGAGCTTATTTAATTAATCCCCAAGGGCATAATATTTAAATCCATTTGATTGACCTATAACTTAAATTGTTGCGCATATATCAAAATTAACTCATAAAGACCCGTAAATCGAGTACCATCATGTCATTAAAATCTCAAAAACATTGCAATAAATTAAATTGAAATCATTAATTTATATAAAATTCAAGTTTAAAAAAGTACACTATTTTATCTGTAAAAATTGCCCAGGATTATGCCTTTGAAATTCTTCAAAAAGTTTTAACTCAAAAACAGTTTCATTCACCAGAATCGTCGTATTTGCACTTCAACTCATTTAGAAAGTAAATTCAAAGGCATAAAAAACCCAGGATCAAAAATTCTCTTGAAAATAGCCAAAAAACCTTGAGAAAGAACGTGGTCTATCCGAAATTCACCTAAGCAAAAAATGTTAGCTTGACAGAGACCACAGTAACACAAATACCCATTTAAGTCTGAAATTCATAGTGACGAGCTTTTGATGGGCACCTAGACTACTTATAGCACTCCCCCCCCAAACAAAAAAAAAATTCGCCCACCACTTAGTAATTGTAAAAGAATCAAGTTACCATTAGATGAGTTGGCATTTTATAGTCTGGAGGAGTAAACTCTGGTATCCATGGTATCACCTTTTTGTAGTCTTTAATCAATTAATTATTTTGATTAGTTTGTTTCTAATAGAAAGAAATCAATCTGAGTCATTTGAACAAAAATGTACTGGGACAAAGACGTGATCCTGTATCCGTGACTTAAGGCCCTCGCGGAACGAAAATTAGTTTTAGATCAGATTTACAAACATCATATACAGACCGATCAATCAATTTTACGTCTAGTTAATAGCAGAAAAAAACAATTCAAAGTGTAGTAAGAAGATCGCTCAAAAATATTAAAACGAATCACTGTGCCCTAAGACCTTTAGTCGGCTTTTCAATGCTCAAATTGTGCGCGAGATCTTTAAACTCATACATTCTGAATTTCCGATTTTTATCAGAAATTATTGGTTACGCGAAAAAATAACTACTGTGGCTCTGGCCAACGGACAAAACGGCAAAAATCTACGCATTTTTCTAAAAATGCTGAATAACGAACCAACAATACGGAATTAACTGTAAATAAATCACCATAAAAGCTGTAGGGAACAAAACAGGATTCCAATCGTCCGCTTGCCAAAACCCGCAATATCAAAAACTGGTAAAAATCTGGAATCGAAAAAACCGGCTCGGTAACCTGAAAAGTTAATAATGCCCAATATTTAAAATATCGTATGTTCCAATTACTCTTACCCATATGAGTAATGTGTTGTAACATTAGAGTCGAAAAGATGACTATGACCCATTCATTTGAAGAGAATCTCCCAAACAAAATTTATTTTACTTTTACGGAATCGCTATATACTGCAAAGAAGACCTTATATTTGTTCAAATTGAAGCAAAAATACCTGTTGAAATACTTAAGAGTGACATCGTCCAGCAGACGGGTACATTTTCAGAGCAAATAATGAAAGAAAAAAATGGAAATTTATTTTTTATTTTTATCTACAAAAAGAACATATTCATGCTTACAAACCACATTTTTTTCTAAACATAACAAACTATAGTTAAAAATACAAAAAAAAACACTTTTCACTGTGCATCAAATTCCAACTTACCCGACCTAATAATTTTAAAAAAAACAAAAAACCCCCTTCCCCCTTTCCAACAAAACAACAACGAAGAAGAAAAGAAGAGATCGTATAAAAAAAAAAACATAGTCGGGTAAGTTGAAATTGATGCAAGTGAAAAAGTGTTTTGTATTTTTAACGATAGTAGTTAGTTTAAAAAAAAAATGTAACTTTGTAAGAATGGAACACGTTAAGTACCTTTTGTAGATAAAAAATAAAAAAAAAATTCCACAGTTTTTCTTCAATA
The DNA here is from genome assembly GCA_004367855.1 of Oikopleura vanhoeffeni. Classification (NCBI taxonomy): domain Eukaryota; kingdom Metazoa; phylum Chordata; class Appendicularia; order Copelata; family Oikopleuridae; genus Oikopleura; species Oikopleura vanhoeffeni. Next base: position 442,047 of record SCLH01000545.1, on the reverse strand, counting down.
ATTGCTCTGAAAAAATGTACCAATCTGCTGGACGTATGCCACCCTCTTAAGATATTTCAACAGGTATATTTTAGCCTTCAAATTTGAAACCTATAAGGTCTTCTTTGCAGATATAAAGCGATTCCCGTCACAAGTAAAAATAAATTTTGTTTTGGGAGATTCGCTTCAAAACATGAATGCGTCATAGTCACCTCTTTCGAAACAATCATAATGTTAACAACACACATTACTCATATGAGGGTAAGAGCATAATTGGAACATACGATAATTTTAAAATATTGGGCCATTATTAAACTTTTCAGGCTACCGAGCCGGTTTTTTCGATTCCCAGATTTTTACCAGTAATTTTTGATATTGCGGGTCTTGGCCAAGCGGACAGAATTGGAAATCCTGTTATGTTCCCTACAGCTTTATGGTGATTAATTTACAGTCAAAATTCCAGTATTGTTGGTTCGTTATTCAGATTTTTAGAAAAAAATGCGTAGATTTTGCCCGTTTTGTCCGCTTGGCCAAGAGCCACAGTAGTTATTTTTTCGCGTAACCAATAATTTCTGATAAAAATCGGAAAAATCTCAGAAAAATAGTATGAGTTAAAAAAGATCTCGCGCACAAATTTGACGCATCTGAAAAAGCCAGACTAAAGGTCATTAGGGCACAATAAGTGATTCGTTTTAATATTTTTGAGCGATCTTCTTACATAACACTTTGAAATTGTTTATTTTCATGCTATTAACTAGACGTAAAATTGATTGATCAGTCTGTATATATGTTTGTAAAATCTGATCTAAAAACATAATTTTACGATTACCCGCGAGGGCCTTAAGTCACGAGAATACACAGAGATCACGCTCTTTGTCCCAAGTACATTTTTTGTTCAAAATAGACTCAGATTTGAAACTTAATCTTTCTATTAGAAACAAAAACTAATCAAAAAATAAATATAAATTAGATTAAAAAGACTCACAAAAAGAGATAAACCATGGATACCAGAGCTTTACCTCCTCCAGACTATAAAATGCAACTCATCATAATAGGTAAACTTGATTTTTATACAATAACTACAGTGGGTGACGAATTATTTTTTTTGTTTGGGGGGGAGGAGTGCTATAAGTAGTCATAGGTCGCCCAAAATCAAAAAGCTCGTCACTAACTGAATTCAGACTATTAAAAATGGGAATATTTGTGTTACTGTGGTCTCTGTCAAAGCTAACATTTTTTCCGCTTAGGTGAATTTCGGCATAGACCACAGTAATTCTATCTCAAGGTTTTTATTGGCCTATTTTCAAGAGAATTTTTGACTCCTGGGGTTTTTCATGCCGTTGAAATTTACTTCTAAAATCGAGTTAAAAGTGCAAAATACGACGTATTCTGGTGAATGAAAAACTGTTTTTGAAGTTAAAACACGATTTTTGAAGAAAAAATTTCAAAGGCATAAAAAATCCTAGGAGGCAAAAATTTTTTACAAGATAGAACAATAAAAGTGATACTCATTTTTAAACTTGAAATTTATTATTTTAATAATAAAATTAAATGAATTCTCAATTTAATTTATTGAAAATGTTTTTGAGATTTTAAATGACATTGAATGGATACTCGATTTACGGGTCATAAATTATGAGTCATAATTTATGACTTATAATGCGCAAACAAATTTAAAGTTATAGTCAATAAATGGTCAAATCCATCTGCCCTTGGGGAAATTAAATTAAATAAAGCTCCCCCCTGAAATTAAATAATAAGAGAATATTATCAGTAGTCAGTTTCAATGCTTTTGGACAAGGGCCCAAAATTAGAAAATTCACGTCACAGATTACATCGTTGACCACAATAGGCATTAGATAACCCGTACAACATTTTTTCTGGTCGTATATGGATAGGGTGCGCAGCGTTCAAATTCTAATTTTTAAATTAAAATAATGAGACCAAAACGGAAAAAAATATCTGGACAGAAAACTACGACGAAATAAAATGAAATATTTTTTTTTAGTTTTTTGGCATTTTGGCCAGGGAAAATGACGGTCAAAATATTAAATCGGCATTTGCAATTTTTCCGCAGTCTTCCGCATGGTTCTCACTATGCGCACTTGAAAGCTTTGTGAATTCTGCATAAAATGAAAAAATAAAATTAAGTATTCATAAGTATTGGCCATAATATTTTCAGCTTATAAAGTGTTCCGCCCACGCATTTTTTTTTGTCAAAATGACCAAAATTTCTTCGAAAATTTCTTTTAGAAAATAGCAAATTTTTATGTGAGTACGATCCTTGCAAGAAGAAAAATAAAAAAATGAGCTGATTATGCTCAAAAACGAAATAAGTGCTGAAAATAAGGGTTTTTGAAACTCACTTTCTGACCACTAGATGGCCCAAAAAAAATTTCTTTGCTCGGAATCGTCTTTTTCGGTGGCGATTACCCCCCGATAGCATAGTTTTAGTTCAGTCTGTAAGGTTTCCGCTGCGCACCCTATATATGGACCATATTTAAAATGTTTCGCGTGTTGCTCTTTAGCGCTTCTTGTGGTCATTTTTTAAATTACTAAAAGTCATCTTCTTATTTTCTAATGTCGATTAAACTTACAGCAAAAATTCTAGTGTCAGGACAAACTGGGCCGAGTTTTCCCTATCTTTTAATTTAAGGGTGTGGGTGTCGCTGAATGGGCTGTTTGTTGACGCCTTTTCTAGCTGATCTGGATAGGGTGCTACTACAAAACTTGCTCCACTTGAAGAATAAGTCTTCAAGGTCAATTTCACACTATTTATAATCTGATACAATCCAACCTACGCCAACACAGGAACCTTCAATAAGCCTCCCGAAAAACACTCAAGAGCTATCTCCTCATACAATGTTCATCAATTTTTTATGTTAGGCTCCGGAGCAGCAGTATAAACAATCCATTAGAGCTTTTTTTTAAATTTTCTTGTAACGAAAAAAATCGGGAAAAAAACCGAAACTTAAATTTTAACGAAAGAAATTGTTTTTTTTAAGAATCAGGCTCTAATGGATAAACAAATGGATGAAAATTTTAGGAGAAGATAGCTTTTTAATGTTTTTCGGGGAGGCTTATTTCAGGTCCTGTAGGTTGGATTGTATCAGAATACAATAATTGCTGAAATGAATGATCTTGAAGACTGGTTCTTCAACTTTAGCAAATTTTTCTAATACCACTTTTGCCAATTTACCGAGAAACCGCGTCGAAAAACAGCCTAATCAGCGACACCCACACCCTTAAAACCCCTTGGGTTTGCTTTCAATTGCCAGCTTATTCATGCCTGATTGGGCGTTAAATGTGGAAAAACATAAGATTTTTTTTCCGATTTCTTGAATGTCAGTCAAATTTCCAGCTGCAAACCCTAGTTGTCACGTAGGTTTAAGCTCCTTGAACTTCGCCCTTCATTTCGCACCTCTGTAATAGACAAATAGTAGTTTTATTCAAACAAAACTGAAAGATCATCACAAAAATATATCATTATTACAATAAAGTTTAATTTTTCTAAAAAAACGACGTGTTCCAAATAACCCGTGCATTTTTGAGAAGACTGTAGCGTTATAATCAAGACTTTCATCAAAAACATCGCTTTTTTAGCGCTAATTTGTGAGCGTTTTTTCTATTCGAGCTCGTCGTCGTAGATTGCTACAAAATCGATCAAATTTTATCGAATACCATTTGACTTACAGCCGTTAAAATATGCTGTACAGTGGGTGACTATTTAAAGCCTCTTTCGGGGCATCTTTGATTTTGAGATATCATGGACGTTATTCATGTTTTGAAGCCAATAAAAATAATTGAAAAATAAATTTAATTATGTATTATTAAATAATAATAATAAAAAAAAAAAAAAAAAATAAGAGATAATAATTAAAAAAGTATAAATAAAAATATAAAAAAAATAATATAAATAAAAATATTAAACAAACCAATCTCAAACAAGAAAAGTATTCCGTAAAAATCCACTAGAAGAAATACGTCTTTAAACCCGACTATTTATGCTTTTGAAAGCAACGTCCGTTCGTCCGAAAAACTTGTCATATTCTCTTAAATGCTAGAAATACAAAAAGTAAATTTATCGCTTATGATGTTAAAATTATCTACATGTGTATAGAACACGAACAACACAATTTTTAAATTCGGCATCGTTCGGTAGTTTATGGAACTAAATTTGAAGTTACAACCGGTATTTTCACTGGTAAAAAACCCCATAAAAATTTTGACACACAAAACCATTATTTTAGAAATATCAATTATTTCTTACATTTTTCCTTATAAATGTCTTAAAAAGTTCTTAATTACTGTTGTTTGGGATAGAATACCAGCTAATTTTTGTCGCCCAGAACGAAGAAAACAAAATCAATTAATGAGAAACGCTACATTATTAATTTTCGAAAATGTTCATTAATACAGTTATAAGGGTGTTGTTTTGTCCATCTGAAGGGACCTACGTCTTGATAATGGACAAAAATATCTTAGACACACACAATTTTCGAATATTTCGAGAATTCTCATTTTTCCCCCTTAGACTGACTATATTTCGGCATTTTAGAAAAATGCTTATGTTTTAGCCATCATGAAAAAAATATTAACAGACACATAAGAAAATTAAAAAAATTTGCAAATAAAACAAAAATAATTAAGGGGATTCTGGGGTTGGAAAAACATCTTATATGGATCGTTTTGTTGAAGGGAATCACCGTTTGGTTTATAACGCAACCGTGGGAATTGATTTCAAAGTTCGCCGAATGACCATTGATGAAAAATCAGTCAAACTTCAAATTTGGGACACGGCTGGCCAAGAAAAATTTAACGCAATTACTACGGCCTATTATAGACAAGCGAGAGCGGCCGTTATTATGTACGATGTAACAAGATTAAATACTTTTAATAATCTCAGGAAATGGTTCAAACTTGTTCAAGAATGTGCTAGGCCAGATATTTCGATTGTTTTAGTCGGCAATAAAACCGACCAGGAAATGATTTTAATAATTAATACAAAATTTTTGAGTATGATTGATCAAAAAACGTGGAACTTAAATTAATTTAATTTTTAGTAAAAAATTTAAGAAAGTACCGATAAGTTTTGAAAACTGTTATATTTAAGTTTTTTCATATTTATCGGGTTTTAAAGATTTAAAAAAAGTATATCAAAAAATAATAAAACACAAATTTTTTCAAGTAAATCTTCAAATTAATTGTTAAAAGTAGTGGTTTCATTTTGGTAAATAAAATTCTTAAGATTAAAATGATGGCAGAAAATTAAAATTTTCACGAAAAAACATAACAATATTTTCCACGGACAAAAAATTTTCGGACAAAAGTACGATGTAAGTGACATCATATGACAGGATTAAATACTTTTAATAATTTCTAGTAACAAAACGAAATAAAAAATAGTAACTTGAGAAATTCCATCTTGAGAAATCATTTTGGTCTTTGTGTTTTGAAACACATTGGCGCAAGTGAAGGTTTCTCAAATATTAAAATCATTACAAAGGAAGACCAACGTGTAGTAGATAAAATCCAAGGTGAAAAAATAAGTAAAGAATTTAATTGTATATTTTATGAATCAAGTGCAAAAGGAGATTCAAATGTTTACAAGTAAGTTAAATATCCACTTATCAAGGACCTTTATAGTGGTGTCCAAAAATATTAAAATTTTTGAATAAATTTTTGACCGCTTTGCGACTAATGTCGATTGTGTTCGTAAAGAATGCAGTATTTTGTTGATATGTCCTTTATGCAACATATAATATGTTACAAGACATATCAGCAAGAATAATCTATTGCTTAAAGACAAAATCGACATCAGTCTAACAGCGGTCAAATTTTTTTTCAACATTATATAATTTTTTAATGACAATATTAATAATAAAAATACTGTTACAAAACAAAATCAATATTTATTCCGGCACAGATTTTTATTATCTCCTTATAACTTTAGTTGTAAATTACAGCAGGGTCCGGCATATAGGTGAAACATACGCAAAAACCCACCTTTCTGAAAAATAAAATTTTTTCCAGACGTCCGGCGTATAGGTGAAGGCAAAAAATAGGCATTTTTTCGAAAATCCGGCGTATAGGTGAAAATTTTGCGAACCCTGCTGTATTATTTAAATATCCCTTATCCGTTTATAGACTATAAGTGGATGAAAAATATTTAAATATTTTTTATCCAATTATAGTCTATAAATGGATAAGGGATATTTAAATAATACGGCAGGGTCCGCAAAATTTTCACCTAGACGCCGGATTTTCGGAAAAATGCCTATTTTTTGCCTTCACCTATACGGTTAAACTAAAGTTATTAGAATGTAATTCTAATTTTTGACAAAATAAATATGGTTTTGTTTTGTAAAACTATTTTTTTGGAAATAACAATTCAGATAGCGAAAACAATTTTGACCTTTTTGCGACAAATGTCGATTTTGTCTGCAAGGAATGGATTATTTCTTTACGGACAAATCGAAAAACTGAAAAATTAAATTCTGATTTTTTGAAGCTATGATTCAAATTTTAATTTTTAGCGTTTTCGAAGAACTTGCTAGGGATGTTATGACAAAGATTCCACCTGAAAAACATGAAAATGGATTATATGGAGAACACTTTCGCTTGCAAAGAGAGTCAAAATCGAAAAAATGTTGTTAAAGCTACTTTTCTGATACTGAGAAATTCAGGCCTTTTTCCTTAAATTATTTGCTCTTTGATGTACTACAGTAAAGTGGCTAAAAATTAAGTCACCAAAGTTAAATTTTTGTCTGCGATCCTTTTAGATAGTTGGGCGAAAAAGGAGATGAAAAACTCCTTTAAAATATTTTTTTTCGAAACAATTAAAAAATTATCAAAAACAATTTTTTGCAAGTAAATGTTTAGTCAAACACACAGAAAAAATTTTCGCCCTAAACCTGTCCATTTAAGTTGTCATTTTAAAGTGAGTCTACTGTCAGGATTTTGAACAAGTTTTCTTTTGCTAAAAAATGAAAATTAAAAATTTTCACTAGGTCGATTGCCTGTCCTTTATCCGATAGGATTGTCATATTACAGTTATACTACTGTACAAATTTCTTTCTATAAAATGATTTCTATATTTTTTTGAAATTCAAGACTTTCAATAAAACAAAGAAAACGTCTTTATACAGTGGGTCTCTCGAACTGAAACAAAGCTTAAGTTTTGGCGGTTTTCGAATTCAATTTTGCGTACACTGGTGTCAATGTCTTATTCGAAACAACCTGAAGTCAACTTATGATACAGAGAGACCCATTGTACTTGAAATTGTAATAACCTATAAAAAGGTATAGTCCTGATTCTTTGATTCAATAATTTGCCTTTGTCAGCCCATCTTGCTGTTTTAACACAACTTTTAACGTTATCAACAAATAAACAATATTTCAATTATGTGATTCTTTTTGCGATCTGTTTTAATACCAACTTTTAAGGGGACATTTGGGGAAAATCTAATTTATAGATATACAATGCAGTCGAGGTGAACTGGCTTTAAAAAAGAAGGTCTTTCGTGATTTTAGGTTTAGGTCATAGGATTTTGTATGTTGGATACCGGCGAAACTGTGATAAAAACCTCATTTTTTATTTTCGTCATAGGTTCGGAAAACACTTTTATATTGCATGGGCTCACTGGTATTTGAATTTCAAATTATTTTGAGGATTTTTGAGGGAATTTCCAAGAATTTCTTATATTTTTCATTTGGGAACCTTCATCGATCCCTATCATGGAAATGTGCCCTAAGCCAGATCAAATAATCAGAAATGATATAAAAATAACATGTTATTTTCAAAAGTAAAAAAAAGGCTGAAATCATAGCAGGATTTTGAAAAACTGATGGATTTAGATTTTGCATCTTTTGGTCATTTCACAAAAATCAAGTTTTTGGGTATTTTTGCAAGTTTTGAAAAAATTTTGTGGCATACTTGGCTTAAAATACTCTTCAGAATACCATGTTTATGATTTAGAGTCTCTCTCACGAAATCGAATTTGATAATCTTCTGTTGGAATTCGAGGGATTTTTTCGAATATAAAAGTGTTTTCCGAACATATGACGAAAATAAAAAATGGGTTTTTTTATCACGGTTTTGCCGGTATCGAACATACAAAATCCTATGACCTAAACCTAAAATCACCTTTCAAGTAGGTTATCTAACCAACCAATGACCACGTCTGATTTTTTCTGACATTTTTGTTAATTTATGTGGGTTTGTCCATATCTACACAGTCCTTATAGGCACACACGACAGTATTTCAGTTATTTGGTGAGAATATTTTTTCGTAAAAACGTTTGTGACGATATTTGACCTCAATAACTTCTAAATTGTCTTTTTTCACGACCACCAAAAACGAGATAATTATGAAAAATATTTTAATTAGTTTAAACTGAGGTCGATTTTTTTTCGGTTGGCCCATTGTGAAGATAGCGACAAATGGTTTTCTGCATGTAAAACCTTGGGAAAAAATATGCGGTAGAATTTTTTTTTGGCTTCCTAGGTTAATCACGTGACCGGAAATCAGTTATCAAAATTGCTGGAAATGACCGAAAAAAAAACGATTTTTGCGAATTAACGGTGAACCGGTTATCACCGGAAAAAAAATTCTACTGCTACAAATTCGGTTCAGATTCAGATGCAAAAACCCGTTTGTCGCTATCTAGTCTGGTTCTCTCGAAACAGATACCCCTTGAGTGGGCCAACCGAAAAAAAACGACCTGAGGTTTTTTTTGTAAAGCAACCACGGACATTCGTCATCATAGAGCGGTAACCATATTATGTATCAGCAAACCGTATTTAGCAACTTGTTTGCAACATTTTTTTAAATAAAGCTTACTTTGCTTGAAAGTTTTCTACCATTGCTTTGCATGCTTGATCCATAACTTTTTTTGCAATTCCTAATCGCCGATGACTTCGTCTAACAGCCAATGAGGTAATATGGCCATGAGGGGTCTAAACATTAAAGAAATTTATTCATGATATCAGATCCAAACTACCAGTATTGAACCCTTAAAATAGACACTTTTTCAACAATTTTTGGCCGGGGTATATCGAAGATTATAAACTACCTTAGGTAGTTTTTTTTAGACGCGACAGATTTGACTTTTCACCACAGACGAACGTATGAGATATCACAAAACGGTTTTTTGCATTAAACTGGAAACTGAAAAAGCTCAGGCCAAAATTTTTTTTTGTAATTTTCGGAAATTCTTTTCAAATGACCGGAAAGACCCAATGTGGGTATCATACGAAACTAGAAAAAAATTCTAAGACTAATGGTCTGAAAAATAAAATTCCAAAAATTAAGTTTTCTTACGATTTTTCATAATGACAAAAATGGTTAAAAAATCAAATCTGTCGCGTCTTAAAAAAAAAACTACCTTAGGCGTTAGCGAGATATGTGACGTCACAATTTCAGTTTCTCCGTCAAATTTTTGACCATCTAGACTGAAGTTTCGAAAATTACGATGATGTTAAAGTTAATCAGCTTATTTCTTTAAGATCCAAAAAATATAAAAATGGTCGGAGCTTTATTTCAAGACATTATTTCCACAAAATGAGAAAAATAAGACGTCACAGCTTCTTAACTAACGCCTAAGTATAATCTTCGATTTACCAACCGACGTGAAATAAAAAAAAACACAGACGATACAGTCCTCGCTCCCTAACTGGTAAACTACCAACCAAAAACAGTGTACCAGTTAGGGCATTTGAATTATTTAGGGGCCATCCCTATACTTTTGCTTAAAATGCAACATTGTAGATTAAAATTGCCGTATTTTGTAGTGGAACTAGAATTTCAACAAAAAACGTATAACACAAATCAAACACAGACAGTGTTTTATATCATTTTATGAAAAAATTATTGTAATTAATGTTTGCTTTGTTCATGAATCTAGAAATCTCAAATGCATAAAATGAAAAAACTTTCAAATTGTACTTTTTTAAATATCTCAAAACCATAATAATTCGAAGGAATCTTTGAAACATATCAAAAAGTACATTATCGACGACTTTTTTCTGCAATTTTTTCTTTTTGAACCAGTTAGGGAGCGAAGACTGTAATTCATTCTTTATCTCAGATACATGGGTCCGTTTTTTTTTAGATCCGCGTAAACGGAAAAAAAACGGACCATGGTTTTACGGGTGAGCCGTAATTTTGTTTAAAGAAGCTTGGCTTTTAAAAACTACCCGAGTGTTCTACAATTACAGCGACCTGTTCTAATTTTTTTTTGCACTTTTATTCGTTAAAATTATCGAAAAAGTGTTTATTTTCATTTATAAAAAAATGTTGATTCTTAACACCCTGCTGTTCAAAAATACTAGAATTTCACTTTCAAATAAAAAATAATATTTTTAATTGTAAGTATGATAGGTAAAACTGCAATAAAAATTGCCTTCGCATTTTTAAAAAAATGAAAATTTCAAACATTTTTGAAAAATATGACGTCATTTTTGGCCTAAATCCAACTTTATATCGAACCAAGTTTATGACGGGAAGTGAATTTATCATATCATACATTATATTACTGTGGTTCTTGTCTAAGCGGACACTTTGAAAAATCCGGTTTTGTCTGCTTAGATTTACCCGGCTTTGTCCGCTTAGACTTAATCGGCTCTAAATCACCCCTAAAGGGCACTAGAGAGCTTAAATTGAAGCCAAATTCGCTGTAGACACTGGTGAACCTCATAAAAAAAAGAACTACTGCCAAAAACTTAAATAAGAAGTTTTTTTTTATATTTTTGTTATTTTCGAAGCATTAAATTAAAAATCTCTCTAAGCGGACAGAATACATTTACCCGGTTTTGTCCGCTTAGACCTATTCGGCTCTAAATCGCTCTTATTTACCGACAATTTCTCTTAATAAATATCGAAGTATTAAACTTTTTAAGGGGGGTATCGTAGAACGGCCTTTTTCGGACAACGGCCTTTTTCGGACAACGGCCNCCGATCAAGTCTGAATTTTTGGGATTTTAAGCCGATCCGACTAGAAATGAATTTTGAAGGTCGTCAAATCCATCGAACTTGCTAAAAACTTTGATTCGGTAAAACTTCTGTTTTTTGACTCATAGATATGCAAATTTTCAATATGTATTTTTGTAAAAAAATTAGTCTGGCAACGTTTGTCCTGATAAAATGAAGTTGCTCCAAGTCTTTGAATCCTCGGATTAGCTTCAAAGTTGAAATAATCTCTTTTTAGAAATAATTAATAAGATGTATTATGATATATAAATTACTAATATATGTTTTTTAGTAAAACTAATTTATTTGTAGAGCTTCCGATTTATTTTAATCATTTTCGATACAGTTTATTTTTTGAATGAGAAATATTTCGCATAAATTGCATTAGAGTAATTTCGCAAAGTGGGTCTCGAAATTGGGTGATTAAAATGATCCAAAATGGCGGGGGTATCGTAGAACGGCCTTTTTCGGACAACGGCCTTTTTCGGACAACGGCCTTTTGTGGGACAACGGCCTTATCGTACAACGGCCTTGTCGGACAACGGCCTTGCCGTACAACGGCCCCCGTCGGACAACGGCCTTGTCGTACAAAGGCCCCCGTCGGACAACGGCCTTGTCGTACAACGGCCTCCGTCGGACAACGGCCATATCGTACAACGGCCTTTATCGTACAACGGCCATATCGTACAACGGCCTTTATCGTTGTCCTTTATCGTTACCGTTGTCCGAAAAAGGCCGTTGTCCGAAAAAGGCCATTCTACGATACCCCCCAAAATGGCTGCCAAAAATGCCGAAGGGTACCCCCTTAAAAAAGATAATGTCCAATAAATAGTTTGAAATATTATCAAACCGGCCCTAAAACATTTATCGGTGGTGGTCTCGCGGCCATCTGACAACAGCTTGTTCCACCAGAGTTTGTCAAAATAATCAATTTGGGTGATTTAGCCTGAAAGATGACTAAGCCGAATCTTTTGATCGTATGTTTGCATAAAATCCGCAGATAAATCTAAATCCACAAATTTACAGCGTTGACGACATATCACGTGAAAACCTGTTTTACGATGACTTCGAGACCCCACCAACCATTTTTTGGCCCTGTTTAGCCCATTACGACTTTTCGCCAGTGCGTATAAACAAACAGGTATACCTATGTCAATGCAAGTATATGATATACTGTATATCACTTTAATCACACTTATTGCATAGGCTGGAATTTTTTTAGATGAATAACTTGATTCAATTGGAAACCAACAGAAAATTTTTGAGACATACACGAAAGATTTTTTTGCGACACGTCGGATGACCGGTTCAACGGATTATAATAAGTCTCATATCCCGAAAGTGAGCGAAAACCGAAAATTCAAGATTCAACTAATTTTTTTGGGTATACTGGATATTCAACGGGCCACAAAAATCTCGCGCTGCGTCTCGAAAACTTTTTTCTGACTATCCTTTAAACATTTGAGAAGCCGTCGAGCCACCTGTGAGACAAAGTCTCTAACTTAATCACGGTAACTACGCAACTAAATCAAATTCCGACCAGAAAAAATCAAAGATAGGATCGATAAAATCCAAATTATCAATACTGTCCTGCGAAAACATGTCGTTTTGTCCATAAAAATAAGAATGCTTTTAAAATTGAAAAAACCGCTAAAGAGTTCAAAGGCCATTTCTTGAAAAATACAGATTTTCAGTGTAAGTTGAATTTTTATTTTTTTCTTAATTTTTTTTGAAAATCTACTTTTTCGTAAAAAAAATTGATTCAGTTAAGGTTATGGACCATTTTTATGACATAATAACTGCAGAAAATGTAGCAACCACCATACCGTATGGTGGTTCCTACATTTTCTGCAGATATTATGTCATAAAAATGCACCAAGTAAATCGTTTATGTTTGACGGCACAAAACAACCAAAATAAGAAAAAAAAATTTCGAAATTTTTGAGTTTTTTCATTTTTTTCAAAGTATTCTTTTAAAATTAAGTACTTAGTGTTTCCCCAGCTTTATTTTGAGCCTACTTTCGAGAAAATTGAAGCACATTTTTTTGAGGAAATTTTTTCACGTGACCTTGAAAAATTCATATTTTGAGTTTGGGGTCGAAATTGAAAAAAACGGCTCCACAGAAGTTTTTATTTGTTTTGAGCTACTTTTTGCAAAAATTTGAGTGAATTTTTAAATTTAACCTAGGAGGAGATTGATTTTCCGATGAACAAAGTCTAAAAAACGGTGGTTTATTGCATATTCTAGAAAAAAACCCCGCCATAGCACTTATCGAAAAAAACGCTAACACAGAAGTTTTGAATACTAATTATACAGGTTATGTTAAAATTAAGGTTTATTTCAAAATAAAACGTGAGAGGAGATAAATTTTCCGTTTTGACTTAGGACTCCCTGTCTCGCTTATGTGTGCATGGGAGTGTATGCATGCAAAAAAGTTTTGACACATGTTTTACGCAAAATGAAGGCTAGTTCTACAAACTGGCTAATCTGAATAATATCCTTGAAGCCCTGTTTGGCTAATGTTACATCGGGAATATGTCAAATTAGGAACCACCATACCGTTAAGGGGGTGGTCGTCGCAAAATGAGGCTCTAGAAACAAAATTTCCCAATTTTATTTTTATGCCTTTTTATGAAAGTATAGAAAATTACAAGCATTTTGGTACTCGTTTTATTTTGATACATGGCCAGGAAAGCACTTTTTGATGAGTTCAAAAATATTTCGTATGAAAAAAGTTGAAATTTCTTGATTTTTGGAAATTTAAAACACGATTTACAGAAAAACGAGTCAGAAATTTAGACAAAACTCAACTTGAAGTTTTGCACGGACTCTTCAGCTGCACATTTATCTAGGTTTCGAATGTGTGACTTTTAAATCCAGGGAGGAGATTTATTTTGATTGAGACCCATACCATAGAGTCTGAGTTCTGATCTCTGGAATCCAATAGCTAGTTATTTGACTTTATGGTATGTAGTTTGTAGTTCTTAAAAGGGTGGTGAAATTATGTAATAATTTTCTGAGTTGTAAGGGTGGGTGTGTTTAAAAATCCATCTGGAGCAAAGTGAAGTTCAATAAACTCAACTAAGCGGCTTTATTTTATTTCGCAAATTTAACCTCCTTTCTTTGCGAAATAATTTTCGTAATGCCGCTTACTTTGTAAGTTTTAGTGNCAAAGGATATTTTCAGATTAGCCCAGTTCTGTAGAATAGCCTTCATTTTCATGATGTTTTGAACCGTAAAACTTTTTAGCCGAAAAACTTTATCCCTACACTTTGTGCAATTATATAGTTTTTCGGCTACGTAGCCGAAAATTTTTTTTAGCCGAATATACTTAAAAACACATTACATTTCCTATTCGGGACCGGAATATTTACAAAAGTGTAAATAATTGAAGAATAAAATTTTAGAAACAAATAAGATTTTTGGACAAAAAAAGAATAAGCTTTTTCTTTTTTTGTCCAAATTTTGATGAATTTATCGCAAGAAAAATATCACCATGATAATAGTGATCTAAAGTTGATCCAAAAAATTTGTCCTAAGAGTCTGTCCTAATAAAGTCATCAACAACCAAATATACATTTTTTGGGCGGTTGTACAGTATAGCCGTTGTGTTTAGGCCCGTTTTTCATTTTTGGGGCCGTTGTCCTACAGGGGCCGTTGTCCTACACGGGGCCGTTGTCCTACACAGGGCCGTTTTCCATTTTAGAGGCCGTTGTCCTACAGGAGGTCGTTGTCCTACAGGGACCGTTGTCCTACACGGGGCCGTTTTCTATTTCAGGGGCCGTTGTCCTAGACGGGGCCGTTGTCCTACACAGGGCCGTTTTCCATTTTAGAGGCCGTTGTCCCACAGGGGGTCGTTGTCCCACAGGGGGCCGTTGTCCCACAGGGGCCGTTGTACGACAAGGCCGTTGTCCTACAGGGGGCCGTTGTCCTACACGGGGCCGTTGTACGACATGGCCGTTGTCCGAAAAAGACCGTTCTACGATACCCCCTAAAAATATTTTCCGACTTCTGACGTGTGTTTCTTCAGCAATCGGTACCAAAATAATTCGCTTATTTTATTAAATTCAATAGGTCGGCTCAAAAATCGCGAATCGGCAGAATTAGCTCTAATAGACTTTTTTCAAATTAACCCGTGTGAGCACAGAAAAAAAAGTTCCG
>SCLH01000545.1:358978-413261 GCA_004367855.1 Oikopleura vanhoeffeni | reverse complement strand
AATCGGTTAATAGACGAAGCCAAACATAACTTTTTAAGAATTGATTTTGGCACTTTTCTAGTGCCTGTAGAGCTCATTTGTGCGATCGATTTTTTTTTGGTTTTCTTAGAATGACCCATTGAACTCTTTTCTCGAAATCAATCGCAAAATGAAGCTTTACCCATTCTCAGTTTGGTCAGGAGAGCCGATTCAAAAATATGTAATTTGCCTGGACCACCCCTTAATCAATTTTAATTAAATTATTAATTTATTAAAATATAGTATTAAAAATTGAAGTTATTAATACTCGCTACATTATTATGGTCTCTGAAAATTTGTCGAACGGTTTTTTCAGAAATAAGTAGGTTTTGGCAAAATTTCGGTCGCTTTTCTCTTTTCGACAAACACGAAAGCAATTTATTTTTGTTGCTGCCCGCTAACATTTAAATTATATCGAGAATTCTGTACATTGAATTGGTATTTTAAG
Organism: Oikopleura vanhoeffeni; assembly: GCA_004367855.1. Lineage (NCBI taxonomy): Eukaryota > Metazoa > Chordata > Appendicularia > Copelata > Oikopleuridae > Oikopleura > Oikopleura vanhoeffeni. Next base: position 412,795 of record SCLH01000545.1, on the reverse strand, counting down.
GCAAGGTTTTTTAAACAAAAAACATTTTGTTAAAAAATGTTTTTTATTAATTAATGTTTTTTATTGTGAAACTTTTTTTGTTGAAAAACCCTTTTTTTTTGTTAAATAATGTTTTTTGTTAAAAAATGTCCATTTTTTTAGAAAATGTTTTTGCCGTATTTTACCTGTTGTTGCATAGCTCTCTGTTCTTGTTCTCTTTGTTTGTCTTGATAAGCTTTAAAAACTTCTTCGACACATTGTCTAGCTCCAGCTCTGTCTATTATATCTAGAATATCTGGCTCAGAACATAGAAATCCCAAAAGTTGACCAACTCCTTGCTGAAGTCGAGGGTGACGTAAACTCTTAAAAATTACAAAAATTATTTATCAATATCTCATGTACAATGGCGTGTTTTTGGGGAATTTTTTTTCGTCGACTTTCGTTATTTGTCAAAAACTTTTTCCGTGAAAATATTTTTCAAAAATTTCAAATTTTTTGTTGATTTTAGAATAAGTTCAATAAAATCGACTAATTTTGATCATTTCTCAACAATAATAAAAATTTGTCAAAAAACGGATTTTTTTTAATTTCGACGAAAAGAGTTTTCCGGTTTTTAATAGTCCTATACGATAGGTAAAAATTTTACCGTGTATTACGCATCATTTTGGCTGAACAAGTTCAATTTTTCTCACCAATATTTTTGGGGTAATATATTTTTAAACATTACACCAAAGAGATAAAACTTAAAAATGACCTGTATGTTTAAGCCTAGGCCAAATAAAATACCAGCTGTTTATAATGGCCCAAATGTTTTCGTGTAATTTTAAAAGAGGTAAATTCAAGATATAAAAGCAGTTTTTTTGACACTTTTAGAGGTCAGGGTCTGTTGTATATTTTTTTTATTTGCAAAAACTTTATTCGAAATCATAATAATTTACCTGTAGAAACATGTTGATATTGTTGCCCTGTTTAATCATTGGCCTACAAGATAGTTCTCGCGACATCATCGAAAATACTCCCATGGCTCCATCAATAGATTGCTGAAAATAAATTTAAGTTTCATTTTGGTCTATTAGGATAATACCGTATTGTCAATACGGCTCCCACATGTCCTTAAAAATATAGATATAATATGTATTGCAGTTAAAAAACACAAGTTTTTGGCAATAATTACAATTTTCCTCAAATTTTTTTTTTTTAATTTGACACCACGTAATTTGTTTTTGAAAAAATTCAAATCTGTAATTTGACCGCTTTAGGTGCACAGGTCGTCTGACTTAAAAGGTGAACAAACTGTTACTAGACTCCTTGAGAGGTGTCAAATTACAAATATTTCAATAAAAAGTTTTCATAAATGCCAAAAATTTGCACCGAAGGATGTGCGATTTTTTCACAACTGACTTTATAAAATTTTTCCGATCAATGTCCAGTATTACCAGAAAAACAGTAAAAAATCTATAAAACAATAATCATTGAGTTTTCCTTTGGCTCTTGGACGCAGAAATCTGTTTGGAATTATCTTGCTCCGTTCAAGTCTGCATTAGGACAAAGGGTGGGTGAAAAAAACTACCAAGCATTGAAAAGTACCCAAATTTAACTTTAATATACATATTATGACCCAAATTTTCAAAAGGAATGTTTTTGCTAGTTGCGATCTCACCGAGATAAAATTCTCTTCAAAATATTCGAACTGATTCATTTAGTGTCCTTGTAAAGAAATTATTTTGACTTACGATTGCTTCTCTGTCGTTTTGATTTTGTTGTAAAGTGTTCATATGTTGGTGACAGATTCCGACTAACTGTTGAATTAAATCCAAATCTCGTAACTGGATTCGATTCTCCTGATTCATAGCCAAGTTACGAATTAAACCAAGGGCAGCCTAAAATACAAACAAAAATATTATTTCTTGTCTTTTGCAATTTCATTTGTTAAAACAATTCCCGTTATATAGGTCCCCAGTACAAAAGGGGTGCCCAATATTGCCGAATTTGCCAATATGTCCGAAATTTTTTGGCAATAAACTTTCGGCAATATTGCCCCCCCCTGTCTTGCAGTAATTAAAAAAATTATATTCGTAATAAGATATTTTTTTAATTTTGTGAAATAAACATCAACAACAAATTTTAAAAATAATAAAATTTGTTGTTGATGTTTATTTCACAAAATTAAAAAAAATATCTTTATACAAATATAATTTTTTTAATAACTGCAATACAGGGGGGGCAATATTGCCGAAAGTTTTTTGCCAAAAAATTACGGACATATTGGCAATATTGGGGCGGAGATATTGCCCCCCTGTAGTTCGTTATTTTTTGAGACTTACCTTTCTTAATGGAAACTTGGAACCACCAGGTTGTAATAGTTTAAGCACGGTTTGTAATCCAAATCCATTTAATTGCTGCCGAACAAGTTGTTGAGCCGTTTCTGCTTCCGGATGTCTAAATTTTACATTATTTTTCTGGTATTTAGTATTTTCAATTCGAAAATAGATATTTTTACCATGAAACACCTTCATCATGTTCTGTTTCAGGTAAAATAGCTCATAAAAATCAAATATTAATACCCAGTACATTATTATGGTCTTTGAAAAACTGTCCTTGAAAAATTGTTCGTTATGTCTTCATAGACGCACGTTCAAATTGCGATTGTTCTGGCCAAATTTCGGTGGTTTTATCCTTAAAGACGGTGTCCTAATAGAAACACGGCAGTATATACAATTAAGCGCAAAAAACTGTTTCCTATTGACGTCAGAGTTGCTTTTTTCCACAAATTTATAATTTTGCGATTTTTTTGCAATAAATTGAAATCTACATGTATGATAAAGATACCGCCAGGTTTAATTAGAAAAAATTCATTTCAAATTATTTTTTAAGCATGAAAACCACTTTTAAGAGAAAATTGATAGTAAATCCAGAAAATGGTGCCGTAGCTAGTTTCATTGTATTAATAAAAACTATAGGTCAATTTTTTTTCAAAAAAAGTAAATTTTAAAAATAAATATAAAAAATTCGGCCGTTATTTGCTAATCGACAAACGCAACAGTAGTTCATTTTTGGTGGATTTTTTAGTAAATAAATTTACCTGGAAGTTATATGTCTCAAAGCGCAAACAGCTGGTTCTGCAATTTCTTGTCGTTCACCAGCATTAACAATGGTCCTTAGAAGAGATTCGATTCCTCCAGCTCGGAGAGTTTCGATTTTATTATGAATATTGTTACATGTAAAATTCGCTATAGTTCCAGCAGCACACATTACCGTCTGAGTATCACTCGACTGTAAACGCTGCAGTAGGACGCCCAAAATTTGCTCCATCCCACTCTTAACACATTCAAACTTAAATTAAACAGCTCAAAAAGACATTTTTTAGCACTGGAAAAAACATTCAAATGTCAAGACAATTTTGTTTTTCAAAAATCAATACTGTGATTTCTGTCTTTAAGGACAGGTGAGATTTTCCCAAATTGTTCTTAGCTATTTTTCCAGAATCTGTCTTTATTTTTGTTAAAAAACCATAATTTTCTCAAAAAAATCTGAAGACCTTCATTTCTTTTTCTTTGCTTTTCACCCATATTTTTACGAAAGAGGTGTTTTATAAATTTTTTTGAAAAATATACTTTTTTGATATTTTTTCCTAAATTGGGACGGACCAAAATTAAAAAGCGTAGGTTTTGGCCATATTTTCCCCAAATTGTTCTTATAGACAGAAATCACAGTATTATTTCTTTTAATTATCTTCAAAAATTATAATTAAATACATTTGTTTTTTGCCTTTTTGATGTAATTTAAAAATTCATGCTAAAGATACCTTCACTCTCAAATATAATTACTGACAAGCTAATTTTGCCGTTTTGGCCATATAAAAAAAACGTTGAAAATGCTCTAAAATTGAAAAATAGAAGGCCAGAAAGATAAGAAAGCAAGCCAAATTTTCGCACGTCTCAATAAACTTTGTTATCAATCAACTGGGGAAATAAATTTGAAAAAAAAAATACTAACCCTACAAAACACATGACTCTGGCAGTATATTTCAAGGGAAAAGTTTGAAATTTGTCTTTGGAATTTTTTTAGAAAATCTACGTTTTTGAAAAAAATATCTAAAGTCGACTGATTCCTCACATTTGACAGTTCTTTATCAGAGTACAGGCATTTTGAACGTGCATTTTTTCAATTTTTAGATTACATACATAAGTTGTGTACCATAACTTATGTTACATAATTTATATAACGTAACGATTTTTTTTAATTTTTGTTGATATCAACAAAATATATATATACAACATTTTTTGTTCTTACAATTGTTCTTTTACATTACATTTACAACCTTTTCAGCTAAAACAATTTTTTTTAAACACTTTGTCATAAGGTTTCGAAAAAAGTCCTATTTTCTAAAATTTCCAAAAGTGGAGCTAGAGAGTCGAAATAAGAAGCAAAATTTTCAGAAAACTCGCATTTACTGTGAAAAAAAACCAAAGAATGTTTGTAAATACTGGCTTGACTTTTATAATAAGTCAAGCTAAATTAACGATTAATTTTTTTGATTTGTTAATATTTACCAGGTGAGTTGCAGCATCTGATAAATTTCTGATCGTCCAAAGGCAGTTTGTGACTAATCGAGTCGAAGAATTTGCTAAATGTAAACCAAGGGCTTGGACACCACCAGCAGCGACAATTGCTCTTTTATTATTATTGCAAACAGAAAGCACTTTCAGAACACGAGATGTTGTCCAAAGAAGCTAAAAATATTATTATAATAAATATAAAATTATTATTTTTTCTAAATGGCCTGAAAACGTTTATATTCTGGAAGATATCGTGAAACTGCATCTTTGAAAAAACTCACCACTAGACTGTACTATTGATTTTTCGTAGATTATAATTTATGAACCTTGAGTGAGATGAAATTTTCGACTTTATTTTTGTTTGTTTTTGGAACAAGTTGACATTTTAAAAATTTTGAGAACCTTTTTTGTAGCTCTTTGGTCTTTTTACTTAAAAAATAGTTGTTTCGTAAAATAAGCAAGAATTCCGGAGAAAAAATGAAGAAAAAAAAGAAATATATGAATACCCACCAGATTATTATGGTATTTAAAAATACAAAAATAATTTTTATAATTTGCTGTTTTGGCAAATTTCGGCCTTATAGACAAACACGACAGTATATTAATCAATTTGAGACTGTTGATTTTGGGTGTATAACAACAACTAATACCTACAGTGGATGTTTTTTTTTATCTTCTAGTTGGTTTTTTGTTGAGTTTTGACGTAAAACGTTTTGATTTTTCCCAAAAGATTTTAAAAAAGACTTTACTTTTTGAGAGAATATAAAATAGAAATTTACCTTTTCGTATGTGTAAGAATTCATAATATTTACAAGGAGAGGAGCTGCACCAGCTTGAAACATTTGGATTTTTGATTCATTATGAGAATAACCAATAAGATGCAAACAATCCGTACAGATTGCCAAAAATTTTACATTTGCTTTGTGTTTTAATAACTCAACCATTTGTCCAACAGCTGAATATTTTAATTTAGTAACACTTTTTTGGGAAAATATTTTACCGAACTATTTTTTCAACACGACATTTTTCGCAAAAATTGATTAACAAAACATTTTTTAAGAAATTTTGATACCCTCTTGACTTACCCTTTAAAAAAATTATGTTTTAACTAGAAAATTGTCAACAATTAAACAAAATGTTTTGCTTGAAAATGCCGCTTGATTTATTTGAGAAAGAAACAAGATTGCATTCCACAGCCAAATGATAAGTTCACATTTTAAAATTTCCGTCATTTTTGTTGTTGTAATTTTACACTTCTAAAAACTGTAATTTGACCTATTTTATTGTCAAAAATAATCTCTTGAAAACTACCTATGTAAGTATATCTATTATTATCCCCGAGTAACACTAAAAACTTATTCCCTATTCTTTTAACAGGCAAATAAGTTTTTAGTGTTACCCGGGGATAATAATGGATATATGTGTAGGCCCTCTGAGTTCACAAACTATCATCTGGTTTCTTGGAAGGTGTCAAATAACAAAAAAAATATGATTCTTTTGAGTACATTTTTGGCCGACTTTCATTTGAAAATGCCTATTTTTCGCTAATAATGGTGTGAATTTTAATGTTTCATTGTCCAATTATATCCATTATGACAGGCAATGTATATAATTGGTTCGTATAAAATTCATTTTTAAAGTAAACAATATATGAACATGGGCATTATAATGTAGATTAATATTTCGAATTTTTTTACCATTTGCTTGTCTGACGGCGGCCTTTGATTCTTTTATATGAAGAAGTAAATTATGAATTGTTGTGATGGCATAAAATACAACGGCATCTACTGAACATTGTAGAACTTTGGTCAAGGCTGGGATACCATTTGATTGAAATATTGCTTTTCGACCTCCATCACTCTAAGAACACTTTTAAGGGTCTAAACAATACGATTGGTCGTCTTCTGATCTTCATGGTAATACCTACGTGTCCCGTAGAACTTTGACGTCAGAGACCTAAAGAATCAATGTGATTTGATTGGTCATTACACTCTGACTCTTGTGTATTGACCAATCAAATCACACGATTCTTTAGGTCTATGACGTCAAAGTTCTACGGAACACGTAGGTATAATCTTCGATATGTACCGTTTCAGCGTAAGGGAGCTCTGAATTTCGGCGCCTTCGGAACATAAACCTACTCATCGGGTTTTTTTAATTTTTAAGAATAATATCGTTCATTTGATGTCAATAAAGATGTAGAGAGCTTTTTGTAATTTAATTTTTTTACAGAAATGACCTTCAAAATAAATTTCAAGGTCATCGTATTGCTTTAAATACGACCATACGAAACGTGTAAGGTTATGTCTGTTATGAACGTATCAGCGACCATGTGCTAACCATGTATACAAACTTTGTATTATAAAGCTCTCTAGCGACCGATGTGTACATAATGTATTCATAGTTGTTAAAAAAACGGAGAAATCGAAAAGACTCACGCTGTACGTTCAGCAGAAAATTAACCTCAAGGTTTCGTTTGGTGGTACTTTCAACTTGATACAATGAATTAGAAATTTACTCTGAAGGACATCTACTGTAATAAAAATTTAATCACAAAAACTTCCCATATTTGTTTTTGAGATTTCAAAGCTAATATTATTCACAAAAATCTTAAAAAAAATCCGATGAGAACTTTCGCGGGTTTATGGTTCGAAAGATGCAAAGTTCAGAGCTCTCTAGCGCTGGACCGTGGTTTGTACGTTTGAAAGAAATTGACTACCGGTATTTACCTGACTAATATTGTGTAGTGCCCCGGTAGAGGCCCTAGCAGTGTCTGGATCATTTGTATTTTGGAGGACAATTATTAAGGATGGAATAACTTGGCGTTGATTAATTAACTGCACTTTAGCAGCTTCACGCTTCGAGAATTGATGCAAAACCTAAAATATATTTTAACGAAACTATACGACAAAAACAGACTTAAAAAAATTGGCAGCACAACGATCTTTGAGGGACACTTTCTTTGAAGTGTCTACATAAAACTTTGGAGAAATTGTTTAAAATCCAATTGATGAATTTTCTGTACCGTTTTAGCGCTACAGTTCTGAACTTTAAACATTTCGTAGCATTTTCTGGCGTAAGTACAAATCATAATTTATTTTTTTCAGAACAAGCCTCAAAAATAGGGAAATTACAGCCTGAGTTTTCTCGTTTACGGCGTTTTTTTTCGTCCGCCGGGTAGAAAGCCATAATTGCCTATACTTTGCTATACAGATTACGTTTGGCTGTCTAACCGGCGGACGAAAAAATAAACGAGAAAACTCAGGCTGTACTTTTTGAGATTCAAATTATTTATTGTTATTTGGATATGTCACATGGGTCACTAAAGAGCATAATAATATTATGTAATACAAATAACAATAATAAATCTCAAAACATCACCACCATGGTCCATGTCAACATAATTTATCTATTTGCTATTACATTCACTAGAAAGTCAATCTCAAAATTTTTCCTGACGGTAATTTTAAATCGATACAATTAACTTGAAAATTACCTTGAAGCTCATCTACTGTAATCAAAATTGAGTCTCACAGATAAAGCCGGTTTTGAAATTTATACGTATATTTATGAAACAAATCAAATAAATTTCATTCCTACTTGAGTGTGACATCAAGAAAATATACAGCATTCATAGCTCTCTACCGCTAAAAATGCGTTCTTGTAACGTTTCTAACAGTTTTCTCTAGCAGTTTCTAATTTTTAGCTAATCAGATTTAATTTTTTGAATTTATTAAAAAAAATACTCAGAAAAATCGATGAATTTTTTTTTTGAGAAGACTACAGTAGATAATCCTGAAAATACACATAAAAAACGATTGATTTCATTTGAATATATCAATTATGTACCTGGCATGCCTGTTGAACTACGATTGTATCACTGTCTTTAAGAAAAGTAATAAGTTTTGGAATCCCGGTTGCGAGCCCTTCTTCATCTTGATAATCAAACATTTGTTGCATCTGTTGCGAGGCTTGTTGCTGATTTGAACCTTGTTGTTGCGGAGCATTGAAATCCGGAATGTGTTCGCTGAACTCTGAAACTATCGCAGAAAGCTCAGAATGACCAGAAATAACCGAAGGCGTTTGGGACGTCGCACCTGAATTTAAATTATATTATTTTTAATTGTCTTTAAATTTGGCTTCATTTTTTTTAACTCTTTGATTTTTTTAATTTGACCTACTTTGTAATGTTTTGCATCAAACTATAAACTTAAAAAGTGCGGAGGAAAAGTTTGATCAACCAGTTAACCGGTAATTTACGGTTTGAACTAGTGAATTTTTTACCACTGTAAAAACTGTGCAAAACGGTTCAGACAATTAAAAAACAAAATTTGGAGGAAAAATATTTTTTTTGTTTCTGGTGGTGCAAACGTTTTTTTTTTAATTTTGTGATATTTCATTTCATGAGGAGGTAATTCAAATTTTCATGGTTTTTTCAAAAATATAAGTAAAAATGTTTGGAAAAAATCTGAAATTCCCAAGGATTTTTAGAAAGCCAAAACTTCAAAAAATGGCGATTAGAGTCCCTAGCGCTAGGCTTTGTCATTCATTTGAAGCATGAATAAAAAATCGCATGAAAAGTGTAGGAGGATTAGGTAGTTTTTTTTTAATGTAACCACGGACATTCGGCTTCTTAGTGAGTCTCCCAAAATGCTCCCAATTGCCTGTTTTGACCACTTGGGGCATAAATTGAGATAACATGACTTAATAGTGCTTCCGTTTTCATAAATTAAGCCCGCATGCCAAATTATAAACAAATCTCATGTGAAATGATTGAGGAGTAAGCTTTTTTGGGAGGCCTACTAAATATCATTTTATGAGCGTAGGTTCTTAAAATTCTTAAGAGTTATCCTTAGGGTGCGCAGCGGTCAAATTCTAATTTTTAAATTAAAATAATGGGACCAAAACGGAAAAAAGATATCTGGACAGAAAACTAGAGACATAATTGAAAATTTGTTTTTTTTTATTTGTTTTGCATTTTGGCAGGGAAAATGACGGTCAAATATTAAATCGGAATTTGCAATTTTCCGCAAGTCTTTCCGCATGGCTTCTCACTATGCGCACTTGAAAGCTTGTGTGAATTCTGCATAAAATGAAAAATAAAATTAAGTAATTCATAAAGGTATTGGCCAAAATATTTTCAGCTTATAAAAGTGTTCCCGCCTACGCCTTTTTTTGTGAAAATGACCAAAATTTCTTCTTTCTTCGAAAATTTTCGGAACATTTTATTTTTCAAGAAAATGTTTTTCAGAAAATAGCAAATTTTTATTGAGTAACGAATCGTTGCCAGAAGAAGAACTAAAAAAGTGAGCTTATTATGCTCAAAAACGAAATTTGCTGAAAATGAGGGTTTTTGAAACTCACTTCTGACCTACTAGATGGCCCAAAAAAAAATTATTTTAGCCTCGTAATCGTCTTTTTTCGTAAGTTGATTACCCCCGATATCACATAATCGTTATCAGGAGTTTTAGTTTCAGTCTGTAGGGTTCCCGCTGCGCACCCTAGTTAATCCACATATTAAAAATAATTTGATACCTGTATAATACTAAGTTTTCACCAGAACTGCCAACCTCGAAAACTTCAAAAAAATTAATATTAACGCCAATGGCTTACTTTTTTTTAAAAATTTTTCTTTTATTTGATTATAATTTTTAAAATTTTATAATTTCTCTCAAATTACTTTTAAATTTTTGTAACAGGCTTTACATTTTCTAATTGGGCCAACTTTTATTCAAATTTAATTTCGATTTCCTTTTGAATATTATTGACATTTTTTTTTAATTTTTTTCAAAAGTTTTATGATTTTATAAACATTTTTATTCAAAATTGATTCAATTTACAACTCGCTTTACTCTTTTTTATTTTATTTAATTAATTTAACGTTGAAACATTTTTTTTTGAATTTTGATAACGATTTTTTTTACAATTTACAAATTTTCTTCGAATTATTCTAATTGTACTGTCAAGTGCGTCTAAGAGGACATTTTTTTTTCTCACTACAATTTTAACGCTCCGTTGTGTCCTCTTAGACGCACGTACTTTTCGAAATTGGCCAAAAATCGCGAAATTCTTGTCGTTTTGTCCTCTTAGACGCATTTAACGGTATTTATATTTTTATTCAAAATTGATTTAAATTTTTTAACTGTCATAAAATTTTATGAACTTATTTCAGTTATTTTCTGACAATTTAACTTTAGTTTATTATCAATTTTTAACCGCACCGTTGCATTTTTCTGAATATACATATTTACATATATTTATTTCTAGGTCTATGCATAATTGGCATTTTACATAGTCGGTTTTTATAAATTTGTTTTCACGAAACAGGTTACAAAACATTTTTATATAAATTTCCATGGTCTGAACCGTCTGCAGCAATAGCCATGGATTTTATATAAAAATGGTTTTATGATAGTGCGCAAATAGGAGATCCGAAAATGTAAAATCATAATTAAAAAAAAATTGACGTAAGTGTTAAAAAACTTGCTTCTGCTGGGCAACTTCTTTACCAAGGCTTGTTATCTATGTACGCGAATTTAGTTATATAATAATTTCCGGAGTATATTCGGAATGAATTTTAACAGTGTTTGAAGTTATATCTATTTTTATACAATAACGAACATGCTAAATGTTATGTAAACATGATTATCTGGATTTACGCAAACAATATCATTTGGTAAAGTGATGCAAATTCAGCATAAACATTTTTTTTATTCCAAAATTGCATAAAATATGCCAAAATAAATTTCGTTCAAATACTTTTTTTCAAATTTTTATTTTATTCACTGATTTTACACTGTTTAGAATTGTCTTTTAAATTTATCTCTTGAGTTTTTTTACCTGACTGAATTCCCGAGTCCCAGCCACCTCTTTGCCACGATCCAACTGGGTTGTGTTTTTCCATTATTTGATTTGTTGGGTTGGGTGCATTATTTGACATGTTTGAATTAAACTGAGCTGGATTCGAGATATTATTTTGGCCTCCCCCGCTCGGTGTCATCTCCCACATACCCATATTACTATCCATTTAGTAGTATATAGTAGATCAATATATATGTACCACCTACTCAATTCGGAACGCGTTTTTTTCTGAGTTTTGATCTCTTTTTATTTCACTCTTAAATGTAGAGTTGTTAGAGCGTGAAAATAAATTTTGACAGAACAGAAACCTAGACACTTTAAATAAACATAATTCTGCCAATTAGTAACAACTAAGAAAAGGAAACCCAGTGTTTTACATACCGTTTTTATAAAGTGGGTGAATAGTTAAAGCACCCCGTACTGGGTTAGGGGATTTTTTCCTAGACAAAATATAACTTTTTTTCTTCCAGCCGCCTTCCAATGTCCGATTTTAGCGCTAAAGAGCCGTGGACTTTAAATATCACTGTACCATTTCCAGCTTAAGGGGGTACTGGTCGCTGGAATCGAATTTTCTCGATGAAATCTTGGCCAACTAGGGCTTTAAGGATATTATTGAGATTAGCCAGTTTGTAGATCCCCTGACAAATAAGCGACACAAAAGGATCCAAGCCAAAATGGTAAAACTCCCACGTTTTATGTCGAAATTATCTGAAATTTTGACATAACTTGTAAAAGTGGTAGGCCAAACTTAATCTTGGTCAAAATTTCTAATTTCGCTCTATTTTTTCTAGAATATGCAGAAAACCACCTTTTTTTTAGCAATTATCCGTCGGAAAAACTATCTCCTCCTAGGAATTTTTTTCAAATTCATTATTTTTTTTCTAAGCTGGCTCATACAAATACGAATAATAAACTCGGCCATTTTTTGGGATTTCGACCTTTAACTCGAAATATGATTTTTTTGAGGACCCACGAGAAAATTTTCGAAAAAAAAAGTGCTTCTATTTTTTTGTAAGTAGGCTCAAAAGAAAGCTACTGAAACACTGATCAGAAATTTGGCTAACGTCAAAGTGATATTTTGAAGTTTTAGTGGTTAAACTAAAGCAAACGTTATTTTTGAACTTCATTTTGAAAAAAATACTTAAGTATTTCTAAAGAAAAAAATCGAAAAAACGCGAAATTTTTTTTGATGATTTGGTCGGTAGTGCACTTTGTTATCACCCCGGGTCATTTTGGAGCATTTATATTGCCCCTAAGGCCTCATAAAACCAGCGACCAGTAGCCCCTTAAGTGGACATGGAATTTATTTTTATCCGAATAACAAAGCGTAAAATATCTTTAGAAAGTGTTCGTTAAACTTTTGAGATTTAATTCGTATTGGCGGATATTTTTAGTGCAATGATTTCCAATGGTTCAGTTGCACGAGTTTTCTCGAAGATGGGTGAACCGATTTTGAAAATTCCAAAAATAGTTGAGAGCCAATGGTTTGATACAGTTGGTCTCCTGCAAGGTAACTTTCAATTTCATTGTATCAATTTGCACAATTTTAAGACCAGCAAAAGAAACCTTGAGGTCGACTTTCTAATGAACGTATTAGCAAGTATAGAGAAATTATGTACAAATCGGTCGCTACAGAGCTTTGTAAATATTTTGATCTTGAGCGACTATTTTATACATATTTAGCGACAAATTCTTAATAAGCTCGATAAAAAGTAGATTTTTAGTTTTCGTTTGATGGTATTTTCATATTGAGACAATGAACTTGAAACTTACATTGAAGTCGCACGTTAACTTCAACCAGAAATGGCAACGAAGAATTTTAAGCGGGGGTTCGGTGCATTTTGGCAGATTTGCACTTTTTAATTTTTTTTGTCTTCATGGGAACTTTTTGCCACTCATAATTTTCGAATAAAAGTATTCAAACGTAAGTTGCCACTTTGAGCTCACTTTGTATAATCTGTTTTTTTTCAGATCGATTATTTTACTTTATAAATCGTCTTAAAAAAACACTCTAAAAACGCGCCTTTTATAATTTAGGTGTCTAAATTACATTAAATTTATTTTTTCGTTTATTAATTAGAAGCTTCAAAAAATGGTCTCGATCACCATCGAAAATTTTATATTTAATTTCATATGATTTCTACGTCAAATCGAAAATTTAAATTTCGTAAAAAGACGAAAAAAACGAAATTTTAGCACATCGAAAGAAATATTTATTTTCATGAGTTAAATTTTGCGTGGTGAACGAGTCGGCTTACCAATTAGGCAAGTCTCGGTGAATAATTTTTTTTAATTTTTGATTAAAGAGGGCTAAAGTACATTTCGTGCAAACCGTATTTTCATTCAAAAAAGTATGATTCAGAGTATAAACAAGAGCGAAGAAACAAAACGAGGACATATTTGATAAAAGTTAAAGTAGCCATTCCCAATATTTTCAGCTAAGGATCCATAAAAAATAAGTTTGAAAGTTTTTGAACAAGAATGAGGAAATTTTCAAAATATTTCCAAATAGTTTCGACCGAAAATCCCAAAATGTGGTATGATTTTCAATATCATATAAAAATATGTGGTCAACTACGCGAAAGTTAAAGTGGCCATTTTGAAGAGTTTTTTCGTTGATTGAAACAAATACTGTTAAAAATTTGATGGAAAATAAGGCATTTTTTTATAATGTTCGGAACTTTTTCAAAAATTTCTCATAATTTGTGGATTTGAAGTTTAATTCGAGCTCAAAATTTTCGTAAAAGCAATAACTCGAAAACTCTTTAGTTACAAAAGTTGCTTGGAGTATGAACATTACTTTGGTGGTATATTGATAAAAATATATAAACCCAGTGAAAGTTTTTCGTCAAGAGGCCCATATCCGTATCTGCCAAAATGCACCGACCCCCTTAAGTTCATGGCTTTTTTGCACAAAAACCGGACATGGGATCGCCGTTAGACGAGAAAAAGTCAAAAATTTTGAGGCCGAATTTTTAGTCTCGGGAAAAAAATTCCGAAGAACTTTTATTTGCGGACACTTCCCCTTTTCTCTCACCAATATTATTTCAACCATGTAATTCTCTTTAAAGACCATATTTTTGTTGAAAAATCAGTAATGAGAAAAAAGCCAAAATCGTAAATATGGATCTTCCAATCAATTTCGATAAATAAATTATTTTTTGATAAAGAATGGTTTTTATGATAACCACCCAACGAATGTCTCATTAACTTGATTTTAATTTTAGTATATGATAATTAAATGAGGGTCCGCCGTTAGTACGCAAACTCATTTTTGTTTACCAAAAACAGTGAGTTACCACAGATCGACCAATTTTTGTGGACAGTTGATATATTTCTGATAAGGTTTTTTGAAAAGATACCCCCAGTTATCACAAATCGCCCAGTTTTTCGGAAAGCTGCTGTTCAGCGATTTTAAATGGCCGTTTTTAGACCAGCTACTATTTCGCAGTAACTACCAAAAGTATAGATCTTGCTAAAATTCATATGCAAATTTATAAAATAAAAATTAACTTTCCATCGCAAAAAACAAGTATTTCAAGAAAACGAAGTCTACCAAAATCTTTGGTTCAAAAATGTATACTGCCTCAAAAGCGCGATATCTGAACGACGAAGCTATTTTATTTTGATATTTATAATTGTTCAGAAAAATCAGTAGACCGAAAATTCGAAACTTGTACTACATTTATGTAAATTCATTGAATTGAATGTATGTCAAGTAGCGTACTGTTTCAAAATGATAGATATAAACGTTCTTTTATTGATGGAATTTAGCTAGAAAATTCTCGCTACCACTTTAGTGGGTAATTGTTTTTTTGCTTATTTATGATTAGTTCAGAGTATGAACTTCACACTAATCGATCTATGTTATGAAAAACGACCTTTTACTTGAGATAATATGATTTTGTATCTTTATATTTTTTTGAAATTCTGCATTTTGAAGAATTTGATATTTTTTTCATTTTTATTCTTGCGAACGTTTTCGATTTTGATAAATGATCGAATCTTGATTTTTTGCCATTTTGAAGGATTTAACCCTTCCAAGCACATAACCCCTTATAGTCACTTTTAAAATTGTCCAAAAACGTTAAAATCACTGTTAAAGAAAGTTTCGATACAAATTGCTCAAAGAGTTTGAAATCTAAATTACAAAAATAAATACCAAAAAGCTCCAAAACCACTGTTGAAAAGTTATTTTAAAAAGGTCGGTATTTTTTTTAAACGCGACAGATTTGAATTTTCACCTCTTTGTCATCATGAAAAATCTTAAGAAAACTTAATTTTTCAAATTTTATTTTTCAGCCATTAGTCTTAGAATATCTTTTAGTTTCGTATGATACCCACATTGGGTCATTTGAAAATCTTAAATTTTGGCCTAAGCTTTTTTAGTTTCTAGTTGAATGCAAAAAACCGTTTTGTGATATATCTCATACGATTCGTCTGTGGTGAAGAGTCAAATCTGTCGCGTCTAAAAAAAACTACCTTATTCTTCGTGATTTCTCTAAAATTTATTAAAACGAGTGTATCTCAAAATTCATTGATAAAAACCGAAAATATAACGAACCCATTTTTTAAAGAAATCATTTTGAAAAATAAATTATGTTTTACTACATCTCGAACTTTTTTTCTGAGTTATTTAAAAAAATCTTCATATTAGTGACTATGAGAAGCGGAAGGATCGGACATATTGTTTACCAATAATTTCAATAAGAACCATTGTTTTAAAAATATAATTATAAAAGCATTCAAATCTGTCCGTATTCTCAATGATTTAAAAATAATTCGAATTAAAAAAAAAGTTTTTTGACATAACTTTATTTCAAAATAAAAATTTCTGCGGAAAATAAATTAAATACAGGAGGGGGGCAATATAGCCGAATTTGTCGAAATCGATGAAAAAACCTACGCAATTTCACGATTTTAAGCTAAAATACTTCCTTTGCCAATATCGCCGAATTAAGTTGAGATTTATATCTCAAATTACTCTTTGAGCGTCATGAATGACGTCATTTTCAGGATTTAGTTTCCCAAATCTAGTCTCTTCATTTATTTGATTGCATTTGGTAGAATTTTCAATTCGACGCATTTTGGTGATTTACTTCATACGAATATATTGTGAAACTCCTTATAAAATTCAAAAATTGTTCGACATATGACGTCATTTCGAACGCCTACGCTTTTATCATTATTTGAACAAAAAAAATTATTTCTGTTTCCAAAACATTTCGGCGATATTGGGCACCCCCCTGTAAGATGTAATACATCCGTTGTATCCTTGTTAAGAGCCGCTATTACGTTTAGGTCCTTAAAAAGAAAAGATTTTAAATATTGTTCTTGTCTTTTAATAGGGACAACAAAAAACCCAATTTTGATTGGGAAAAGAGCAGAAAAATACATGTACGAAAATATAAAGTACCGAAGGGATTTAACTTTTGCGTAATAAAATAAACCAGACATCTACCAGACAGCCTTATCTGCTTTTGATAATGAGGGAACCATTTTCAGTGACAGATAATCCAAAGTCTGAAAGAACATAACGAAGACGCTGCACAAGAATAGATGGAGCTACGATTCGCTTGTGTACACCAAATATAAATAGAAGTGTAAAACAGATAGAACTAAAATACACAATTTAATGGCGAGTTTGTTAGCTAACCTATGTTTTTAAAAAGGGTAGGTGTCAGGAAATGCTTTATCTTTAGTTCGGATTTCCGGTAATACCGGAATTGACCGGTAAAATTTATAAAAGTCGGTAAGAGAAAACCATACACAGAACACCATAATATCTATTACAACTTTTTGTGCAAAAAGTTTTTTTTTAATTGTATTTTGTAATTTGACACCTCTTAAGGAGTTGAATAACAGTTGGTTCATCTTTTAACTCAGAGGACATGTGAACCTGGTAATACACCTACCTGGGATTTTTTTTCAAGAGCCATTATTTTTTTTGTCTTATGACACCTCTAAAGGGGTCAAATTACATCTTTTTCAAAAACTTTTAGGGATGTCCAATAAAAAAAAATTGGTCAAATCATTTCTCTAAGCATTTGCGGTTATCTCAGAGCCGATTTTTTTAATATTTTTACTGGTCAATTTCCGATATTACCGCACATTTCGTGAAGATTAAAACATTTTGGTCGCTGATTTTTGGTATAAGCTGTATTTCGATAGTAAATGATTCAAAAAGGGCAAATAGGCGACCCCTTTAACTACTTTTAAATTTACCTTAGAAGGAAATAAGGATGTGCGGCAAGTGACGTTAAAAGTGAAGTATTGGCTGTTTCAGGATCGTTTAACCAAGTAAAAGCAAAAACAATTGTCAAAAGGGACACAATGCAAAGAAATATCCTAAAAAGTAAATTATATTTTCACTCAAGATTCATACAGAATGTAATTTTGTTGCTCGGGAAAAAAAGGAGAGGGTCTCGAGATTGAAATGAGAGGACCGGAAACATTAGCGATCAATTCATTTTAAGGCGCGCCCTAATTGGCTTCTCATTAAATCAATCTTGAGATCATTCCCTTTATTCTAGAGAAAAAAAAAAGATACGGTAGTAAAAATATTTTATCTCGGTAAGATAGATTGGAACTGGCACATACGAAATAAGCTATGTAATTATTACATTGTAATATAACAGAAACCGGAAATTGAAAATACCGGTATATTATTTTATGAAGATTAAAAGGCTATGATATTGCTTAAAAATTCATAAATATTGTATTTAGGTAGCTTTCTTTTAGGTCAACCCCCCCTCTCCAGCAAAACCCATAGTAGGTACCAGAGGACAATTTTTGTATGGCCATCGGGGTAACTTTTCTAGAGGAAATTTTTGCTAATATTTGTTTTGACACCCGACACCTTTTTTACCTCAAAAATAGGCAAATTACCGGTTTTTTGCTGATTACCGGTATAGCGCGGAAAACGAAAAAAAANTTCATTGGTTAATATTTTGTCAGCTATTCAATGCAAAAAACGGTTCTCCATACCTACTACGGTTTTTGCTTGACAGGGGGGTTGACCTAAAAAAAGCTACTTTACTAATTCCGACCTATCTCACCGAGATTAAAATATTTGTACCACAGTATGTAATTTTTCTGCTCGAGAAAAGATAAGTGAGGGCCTCAAGATTGATTTTATGAGTAGCCAATTGAAAATGAGTTGACCAATAAATTATTGGCAATAATGTTTTCAAGAAATTCAAAGCCTTGGCTTTTTTAAGTCCCCCAAAACAGCGAAATGCAAACAATCTTTTTCAAATATTTTGCGGCATAATTTATGCCGCATGATCTAACAATGGGTTTTTTCATGAAAAAACATAATTTTTGAAAGTATTATTCCACATAATTTCAAAAATATCGTATGTACCAGTTCCGAACTATCTAGCCTATGATTTGAGGGTAGATTTAAAATTCTTATTTCAAAATTTAGAATTCCAATAAAGGCTCTCTACCTCCATTTAGCGGCGTATGGGTTGAGTGATTGAATGGATTGTTTCAATCTGTCTTCAAACACTTTCAAATCGGCTTCTCTAACATCATTAGTAAAATCAGACACCATTTCAAATTTCTAAAAAAGACAAAAAAATTAATTTTTAACGTAAAATGGAATGTCTATTAGACTAGAGAACTCAACAATAATCAAATTAACTCTGAAGGCTGTCACGAAGGTACAGAGAGCGAAATCTCACATTTGGTCTATCAATTGCAGGAGTCAAATTAAGCGGAATCTAATTAGATAGAAGTATTTTGATTGTTAATCAGCAATTTTTAAATAAAATAAAATTATTATTTAAATAATAGTGAAAATTTCAATTTCCATACAAAATTTATTTCGTCGGTTTTGGCTCAGCATACTATCACGAGGACCAAAATTACAGAAGATCATATTTTTCAATATTTACCGAAATATCGAAAATGATGGCTAGGTGTCCTTTTTCAGGCGTCATAACTTTGAGAAAGTGCCCAATGAAATGGGGATTCTTGAATTAAGGTCGACAATCAGTGATGTGATTGGACACTGGCTCAAAGTTATGACGTCTAAAAAGGGTCACCTAGGCATCATTTTCGATATAACACAGTATAGAGCTTTATAGGTCGCGAACGGGCACCAGCTCTAAGACAATTCTATTCATATAAATTATAAAGATTAAAATTTTGGCGTTTTTTGCGTATTAAATGAAACTTTTATACTTAAAAATGCTAAATTTCTAATAATTTGAAGAAAAGTGACTTAGAGTCCAACCTGATCGCGTTCTATTGAAAGCTATCTACAGTATAAATAAATGATTATATAAAAGCAAAATAGTTATTTTAACCTTCTAGAACTTTTTGAATAACCCGTTTTTTAATAAGTAGTATTTTCTGGTAAAATATTGAAAAAATATATTCTGTTAGTTTGTAGTCCTGCCATGTAAGCGAAATATCAGCCAAAATAATTTCTAATGGGAATTTTTAATTATTTAATAATCTAAAAAGAAGAACTATAATATATTTAGAAGTGAGATTATTTGATGCCTCAATTTCTTCGAATGACTTGTTAAAATTAGACTGCATTACAGTCGTGAACAATGATGTCAGGGTGCCATAAAAAAAAATTCCTGTGTCTAAGCAAAACATAATCAAGGCAGCCGGGGCCCGTCAGGATATATCCGTGCCAGATGAAGGGTCTCGAGTTCGAATCCCAGTGCTGCAATATATTATCATACGATGAAAACCAGTCAAAAGAAATTTTTACTTTCCCAGCTAGCAGCATGTTTCGGCTTAAATTTTGAATGAAAAAAAACATTAAAATTAACTCGTTGCAGCTATTTTACTAAAATCGAAAAATTTAATTGAGTAGAACTATAAATTGAAATTATTTGATAACAGGGCTGACCGTGTTTTAAGTCAATATCGAAATTTGTCCAAAATAATGAAAATAGACCTAAATTAATCGAAAAAATAGAGCCTAAAAAATTTTGGAATTTTTATAAGATGAAATATTCGACCAAAACAAAAGTTTCTGAAGTACATTTTAAAACAAATTTTAGAATTTCATTCTGTATTCAAATAAATTAAGACCATATTTTTAAAATTCTCAATCAAATCCCAAGGTGGTTTTTTAAGTTTGCCGCGCGTTCAAGTATTTGGAAACCCATGAATCCCCACATTGGCGGACGTATAATTTTTTACGCGTCTTCCGGCAATTTAAAATTTTGGTGGGTGGAGATTATAGCCAGATTCGAGAATCCGTTTTCCCAAAGTTGCTAATGGTGATATCAAGATGTTTTATTTAGTAATTTATATTCGAACTACTCCCAAATTATATATACTCGTGGTTTAAACTTAAAAGTAAAATTTGATACCGACAAAAAAAAAGTGGCATAAAACTGAGCTTTTTTTTTTTAATAAATATGGTTGCAAAAATATTCTCTCACCGATAGACTACTAATAAAATCTCTCCATTATTGTACTTTAACCAGTTAGCGTTAAATCTCGTATATATTACCCGATTTGTATCTCTATAGATAAAAATTAATCGTTTTTTACAAAATGTAAAATGATCAAGCCGTTTGATTTGCTATGTATTGTTTTTGATCATATTAAACTTAATTAATCTATACAAAATATATAATAGGGCTGTCAAAACCAAATTAAAATGTTAAAAATCAAGTGTAAAACTTGGGTATTTATGAGGTTTAGGCAAAAAATACGATCCAAAATCGTTCGGCAAAAAATTAACCATCTAAGTAGCCATGTTCAGGACCGTGCCTGGAGAAAATTGAAAAAAAAAATTATTTTAATATTAAAATTAAATTGAACATTTTTCTTTTCCACAAATTATGATCTGATTTATATTCAAAAACCGGCTGAGAATTTGTTTTCGAATTCTGCTTTTCAGATATCCATTATTGAACTTTGAATACCAAGGTCGTCGTTAAGTGCACTATGCAGCATAGACTAGCTGTACAATTTTTAGAGGTTTTTTTTAATTCTTATATTTATGTTAGCCTAGAGACAGAATTGCATTAAATAATATTTTTTAACCTTTTTCATACGCTAGTAGATTGCCTCGAATTATTTATGTTTAGGATATCAAAAAAGTACACTTTTTTTAAAATTAAAAAAAACATAGCAAAATTCAATTAGAAATTGATGCAAAAATGGTAACAACTTGATAAAGCAATTTTGATCAATGTTGCCTTTTGATCAAAAATATTAAATGAGACTAACTCGGATCCCTAGCTTTCCTAGACAATTCACTACAAGATGAGCGAATAAAACGATGCCCATTTTTTTACCTTTGAAATTCTTTATTTGAAACCGATGCATATATATCTATCTAATTGATAAAATTAAAAATAATCAAATTGTATAAATAATCCGGAGTATCTTACGTCTCAGAAATTGCAACTGTATTATAAAATATACATAATGAAATTCATTAATAAATATATGAATATATTAAATTATATATTGTTTTATAATATCTCAAGTTATTAAGTTAAAATGTTGAAATATGACCAAAAACAAAAAAAATTATTCAATAACTAAAATTATTTCACAACGGCCAGATTTTCTACCAAAATCGCAAAAAAAAATTCTGTTTTTGGTTATAAACACGTGCGTTTGGAAAAAAATGCTGGATTCCGAAATTGTAATGAAAAAAATGTACGGAAATATCGAGAATAATAGTAGCTTTTCTTTAGTGACACCCCCTCTCCAGCAAAAACCGTAGGAGCTATCAAGAACATTTTTCATCGTGTAGCCAAAAAAATTAACCGCTGAAAATTTTTTCGGTTTCGAGCCTAACCGTTACCGGTAATCAGCGGAAAACACCGGTTAATTGGCGGTTTTGAGAAACTAATCATAAGTTTCAACATTGAAAGTATACTTATNCGAACTATCTAGCCTATGATTTGAGGGTAGATTTAAAATTCTTATTTCAAAATTGAGAATTCCAATAAAGGCTCTCTACCTCCATTTAGCGGCGTATGGGTTGAGTGATTGAATGGATTGTTTCAATCTGTCTTCAAACACTTTCAAATCGGCTTCTCTAACATCATTAGTAAAATCAGACACCATTTCAAATTTCTAAAAAAGACAAAAAAATTAATTTTTAACGTAAAATGGAATGTCTATTAGACTAGAGAACTCAACAATAATCAAATTAACTCTAAGGCTGTCAGAAGGTACAGAAGCAAAATTTACAAAACATTTGGCTATCAATTGCAGGGTCAAATTAAGCGAATTAATTTAGATAGAAGTATTTTGATTGTTAATCAGCAATTTGTAAAAATACTAGTATATAGATATATAAGAAGTATATAAATTATTATTTAAATAATATGTGAAATTTCCGATTTCCATACAAAATTTATTTTGTCGGTTTTTGGCTCAGCATACTATCAAGAGGACTATAAACTTACAGAAGATCATATTTTTCAATATTTACCGAAATATAGAAAATGATGGCTAGGTGGCCTTTTTTATCAGGCGTCATAACTTTGAGAAAGTGACCAATGAAATCGCGGGATTCTTGAATTAAGTCGACAATCAAGTGATGTGATTGAACACTGGCTCAAAGTTATGACGCCTGATAAAAAGGTCACCTAGGCATCATTTTCGATATACTACAGTAGAGAGCTTTTAGGTCGCGAACGGGCTCCAGCTCTAAGACATTAAATGAAACTTTTATACTTAAAAATTCTAAAATTACAATTTCTTATAATTTGAAGAAAAGTGACTTAGAGTCCAACCGCGACCGCGTTCTATTGAAAGCTCTCTACAGTATAAATAAACTGACTATATAAAAAGCAAAATAGGTTATTTTAAAACTTTTCGAATAACCCGTTTTTATACAGTAAAGTCCATTTAACAGGACGCACCCTATCAATATTAAAAGTACTGTCCAGCGAAAAGTACTAGACTGTAACAAAAAAATATGCCTTGATATGATACATATGTTACATACGTATCATACTATGGCGTCTTTTTATGCTAAAATAAAGTACTTTTCGCTGAACAGTACTTTTAATATTGATAGGGTGCGTCCTGTTAAACGGACTTAACTGTGAGTAGTATTTTCTGGTAAATATTGAAAAAAATACATGTAATATTCTGTTAGTTTGTAGTCCTGCCATTGTAAGCGAAATATCAGCAAAATAAATTTCTTATGAGAATTTATAATTATTTAATAATCTAAAAAGAAGAACTATTTATATTTAGAAGTGAGATTATTTTGATGGCATCAAATTTCATCGAATACTTGTTAAAATTAGACTGCATTACAGCCGTGAACAATGATATCCAGGTGCCTTAAACAATTTTTCCTATTTCTAAGCAAAACATAATCAAGGCAGCCGGGGCCCGTCACGGATATATCCGTGCCACATCAAGGGGTCTCGAGTTCGAATCCCAGTGCTGTATATAATTATCATACGAGGAAAACCAGTCAAAACAAATTTGCTTTCCCAGCTAGCAGCAATTTCCGGCTTAAATTTTGAATAAAAAAAACATTAAAATTTACTCGTTGCAGCTATTCTACTAAAAAATCGAAAATTTAATTGAGTAGAACTATAAATTGAAAATATTTGAAAACCAGGGCTGACGTTTTTTGGGGTCAATATCAAAATTTGTCCAAAATAATGAAAATAGACCTAAAATTATCGAAAAATAGAGCCTAAAAATATTTTGGGATTTTTATAAGATGAAAATATTTCGACCAAAACAAAAGTTTTCTGAAGTATCATTTTAAACATAATTTTAGAATTTCATTCTGTATTCAAATTAATTAAGACCATATTTTTAAAATTCTCAATCAGATCCCAAAGGTGGTTTTTTAAGTTTCGCCGCAGGTGTTCCGGCGTTCAAGTATTTGGAAACCCCATGAATCCCCACATTGGCGGACGTATAATTTTATTACGCGTCTTCCGGCCAATTAAAATTTTTGCGTGGGTGGAGGATTATAGCAGGATTTCGAGAATCCGTTTTCCCAAAGTTGCTAATGGTGATATCAAGATGTTTTATTTAGTAATTTATATTCGAACTTACTCCCAAATATATATACGTGGTTTAAGTAAAATTTGATACCGACAAAAAAAAAGTGGCATAAAACTGAGCTTCTTTTTTTTAATAAATATGGTTGCAAAAATATTCTCTCACCGATAGACTACTATATAAATCTCTCCATTGATTGTATTTAACCCAGTAGCGTTAAATCTCGTATTATTACCCGATTTGTATCTCTTAGATCTAAAATTAAATCGTTTTTTACAAAATGTAAAATGTATGCAAGCGTTTGAATTTGCTATGTATTGTTTTTGATCATATTAAACTTAATTAATTATACAAAATATATAATAGGGGCAGTCAAAACCAAATTAAGATGTTTAAAAATCAAGTGTAAAACTTGGGGTATTTATGACGGTTTAGGCAAAAAATACGATCCACAATCGTACGGCCAAAAAAATTTACCATCTAAGTAGTCATGTTCAGGGACCGTGCCTGGGAGAAAATTGAAAAAATAAATTATTAAATTGAACATTTTTTTTCACAAATTATGGATCTGATTTATAATTTCAAAAACCGGCTAGAAATTTGTTTTCGAATTCCTGTTTTTCAGATATCCATTTATTCAACTTTGAACCGTTTGTTCATATCTGGTATGGTCTTCGAGAAAAATGACTGAGTAGGGTGGGCCCTATTAAAAAAAAAGCTACCTAACCAAAAAATCAAGAATTTTTTACCACAATCAGTCCTTCAAGGTCGTCCGTTTAAATGCACTATGCAGCATAGTCTATGCTGTACAATTTTTAGAGGTGTTTTTTTTTAATTCTTATATTTATGTTAGCCCTAGAGACAGAATTGCATAAAATAATATTTTTTAACCTTTTTCATACTAGTAGATTGCCTCGAATTATTATTGATTTTAAATATCAAAAAAGTACAAGTTGAAAATTTTTTTGAAATTAAAAAAAAACATAGCAAAATTCAATTAGAAATTTGATGTCAAAAAATGGTAACAACTTGATAAAGCAATTTTGATAAATGTTGCCTTTTGATCAAAAGTATTGGGATGAGGACTAACTCGGATCCCTAGCTTTCCTAGACAATTCACTACAAGATGAGCGAATAAAATCGATGCCCATTTTTTTTACCTTTGAAATTCTTTATTTGAAACCGTGCATATAATCTATCTAATTGATAAAATTAAAAATAATCAAATTGTATAAAATAAATCCGGAGCATACTTACGTCTCGGAAATTGCAACTGTATATACAAAATACACATAATGAAATTATTAATTAAAATCAGTATGAATATATTAATTATATATTGTTATTATAATATCTCAAGTTAATAGTATATTTCAATGTTGAAACTTATGATTAGTTTCTCAAAACCGCCAATTACCGGTGTTTCCGCTGATTACCGGTAACGTTAGGCTCGAAAACCGAAAAAATTTTCAGCGGTTTATAATTTTTGTTGGCTAACAATGCAAAAACTGTTTCTTGATAGCTCCTACGGTTTTTGCTGGAGAGGGGGGGTGCACCTAAAGAAAAGCTACTATTTATTCTCGATATTTCCGTACTTTTTTTCATTCACATTTCGGAAATCCAGCAATTTTTTTCCAAACGCAGTGTTTATAACCAAAAACAAGGATTTTTTTTTTGCGATTTTGTGAAAAATCTGGCCGTTGTGAAATAATTTTGTTATTGAATAATTTTTTTTGTTTTGGTCGAATATTCAACATTTTTAACTTTAATAACTTGAGATATTATAAATCAAATATATATTAATAATATTCATACTGATTTAATTAATAAATTTCATTATGTATATTTGTATAAATCAGTTGCAATTTCTGAGACGTAAGTATGCTCCGGATTTATTTTATACAATTTGATTATTTTTAATTTTATCAATTTAGATAGATTATATGCATCGGTTTAACATATAATCTATCTAATTGATAAAATTAAAAATAATCAAATTGTATAAAATAAATCCGGAGCATACTTACGTCTCAGAAATTGCAACTGTATATACAAAATATACATAATGAAATTATTAATTAAAATCAGTATGAATATATTAATTATATATTGTTATTATAATATCTCAAGTTAATTAAAGTTAAAAATGTTGAAATATTCGACAAAAACAAAAAAAAATTATTCAATAACTAAAATTATTTCACAACGGCCAGATTTTTCTACAAAATCGCAAAAAAAAATCCTGTTTTTGGTTATAAAACACTGCCGTTTGGAAAAAAAATTGCTAGATTTCCGAAATTGTAATGAAAAAAATTGAAAAAATGTACGGAAATATCGAGAATAATATAGGTCATTTTGTAAAAAAAAATGGGTGGACAGAAAAACTGCTAGAATAATGCACAATTTTTGTGGCTCTAGTTTTTTTAAATACATTAATTTTGTGAAGATGCATGGTGCTTTTAAACGCAAGACCTATAAACTTTCATTTTTTGTTGACAATTGTCAATAAAAAATTGGCAACCACGTCGGTCGACATTTCAGAAAAAAATGGTCGTTCCACATTTCTTAAATTTTGCTTTTTCTGATTGGTTAATACAGTTAATTTTGTTAAGGAAAAATTATTAAATGCTTCAAAATGTGAAAATTCCACGATTTTTCAGATCCTAATAACAAGATTTTTCACAGATTTTTTCATAAATTGTCGACTTACAGCCAGAATGTTTTTAATTGTTACATTTTTGCTCCAGGCGGCTAGACAGCCAAAATTCAAGCCAAATGATAGTACATTTTTACTGTCTAGTCGCCTAGAGAAAAAAAAATTATAAAAAAACTTAGGCTGTAGGTGGTAGCCAAATTTGTATGTTAATTTTCCATCAAAAATATAAAGTTTAATAATCTATCATATTGAAGCAGCGCGATGATACAGTGGATTTCGATAACAAAAAAATATTATTTTCAACAAGATGGCATGCTGTGTCGCCTACTGTGCTGAGCAGAAATTGAGTTCTTTATGCACAATCGGTGTCGTAATCAGTACCAATAGAAGTGTATTAAATGGTGCAAACAGAAAAATTTGTGTTTTAATTTTTATATAATAATGGATTAGATACTTTAGTATATTTATACCTTAAGGTAAAGTAACTTTTTTAAAACAACCCATCCAGTTTTGTTGGTGCGATTTCAGAACGGAACAATATATTCGCAAACAAAAAGCCAAGGAAAAACTTTTTGTCAGAATTTGTTTTGTTATTTGACACCCATAAAATCAATTGAAAAAACATGAAATACAGTAATTTGACCCCAAAACTATTGGATACTCAAGTGGCTATTTTTAGAACTTGCAGCCTTAAAAAATGACCGATTAAAATAGTCAACATACTAAAATCAAACATAGAGTTTGCCGAGGAAAATTCAAAATGTGAATTAAAAATTGTTATCACAAATCGTTCAAAAATTATTTTATCTTACTTTTTTTGCCGATTTCTCTAAAATTTATTAAAATATATTTTAGATTTTTTGACTTCAATTGAGGATATTCAAAAATAACTTTTTAATTAACCCTTTGAGGCACAGAGCCTTTTGAAAGGCTCAAGCCACTTTCAATCATCCAAAAATTGTGGAAAAATCATCGCAGACACTTTTCTTCCAAATGCATTATAAAAATCGGTGATTTATATAAAAAAATTAATTCAAATTTTTTTTCGGTTAGACTTATAAGATTTCCAAAACTGATAGGAGGGGTGTTCTAAAACGTTACCTTTAGGTGGGTAGGGAAATGTATAAAAGTAGAAATATAAAGCGAGATTTTTCAGCGCATATTGATAGTTACTTTTTTTTGATACCAGTAATTTAAAATGTCACATTCTGTGAGAAACTAAAAATCTTAAATTTGTATTCTTTCCAAAAAACTTTAGATGAAACTGTAAATATAAACTTGTGGAAATTACATATTAAAGAATCTAAAAAATTAAGGTCGTGATGTCAACGTGTCTTTAGCATGAAAAGTAGCACAAAAAACATAAAGAAAACCTAAAATATCCATGCTAAAATTTTAAGTTTTTGAAATATATATGTTAAGAAGTTGCTTTTAGGTGATTCCTTTGGTAGGAACAATATACGATTTTTTTGTTTTTACTGCAATTAAAAAATTCTATATTTATCAAATCATAAGGGTAACGAATCTAAGGTGAATATGTAGAAAAGAATGTGATCTAAAATTAATGGTTTTCGGGGTGACCTGATTTATAAGAAGGCGGACTTCTGAACTGTACCGCTCCACATTAAAATCATGATAACGGTGAAAATACTGTGAGGGTTAAATAAAAAAAAATACATCTTTTGTGTGATAAACTTTGCTCTCTTAAAATTTTCAACATTATTGGCGAATAAGCGGCAGCAAAAGTTATGATTGCGAATGTGCATCGATTCATATAAGGTCGATTTCTCGTAAGGTTGTGGTGAAAGTGCCCGCACCTTTTGCTTGAGCGCGAATAACATCTCGCGTCTCTGTTACAGGCGCAATAATTGAACAACATTTTTTTCGACGATCCTCGCCAGATATATCGACACAATTGATCTCTTTAATTTAAATTAATCACAGTAAAGTTACCTTTTGCTACTTTGAAAATTTGGAATAAATTTTTCCACATGAAAAGTAGAAAAACGTCAATCTGATTTTTTTATATTTTTTACTTTATAAATCGCCTTTTGAAAAAACAATCAAACGAAAGAAGTAAAATAATTTTTAATCTTTAACCCTCCGAGGCATATAACCTTTTGAAAGGGTAAAGTCACTTTAAATCAGCCAAAAAATGGTGAAAAAATGATTTAAAAAGCTCTCTTTCGAATACATTTTAAAACTCAACAATGTGAATCGAAATATCACCCAAAAATTTTTCTGAAAAAAGTTCAAATTTTATGACGAGTTGATTGGAAGGCGAGGACTCAACTTACCAACTTTTTCACTCAAATTTTGAAGTTAAATACTTTTTTTTCAATTCATTGAAATTATATATTGAAATTAAGTTCCCAGATTATAGTTTAATTAGAATTTATAAATCGGATGAACCGTTTTGGTGCTGTGAGTGTGCAAATTGTACCCTCCTGAAAGGGTATTATGCCTCGGGGAACTTTTTTTTCTATGCCTCGGTGGTTAAATAATAAATTGATTAATATCTAAACGCGTTACTTAAAACGCGAAAACGGATGAGGCCACCACATTACATACTGTAATGTATTTGTTCATATACGATTTCTACGCCAAAATGGAGATTTTCAATTTTCACAAAATTCGAATAAATGTTTGTCATGAGATGATGAAATAAATTAATTCGGTGTCAGAACGGCTTCGCAACTTGACACTTTATTTCAAAATCGGTACTTTAAATTTACAAAATAAGAATTTTGATAAAAAATGATAAAAACAAGACTATTCTGTCTGTAAAACACCAAATTCCACTAATAACGAAACAAAAGAAAAAAAAAAAACGATTTAAAAAAAAGCACTTTCTTGGCAGAAATTTGGAGGAAAATACCACAGTTTTATTTCATTTTTTTGAATGAAGCTATAAAATGTTTTGTTTGAACTTCCTCCGATTTCTTATACAACTGTGGTTTGGGCAATACGGACAAAACTTTCGAATCAAATATTAATGCTAAAGTGGGCTAAAATGATGGCATATTGTTAACAGGAGGGCACACTAATGACAAAGATATCCAATGGCTTAGCCCATTGCCAACACCTATGTTAGATGAATGATTAAATTTTTACCTGGTTAGCGCTAGTCATTTATATTTGTCAGGAAAATTTGGTAAGTACAAATTTGAGTTTTGTGAATGCAATATCAGCATTTTTGTGTCTTGACTGTGCCAAAAAGTTCCAGAGATTGAGTAAGCTTTCCCACAGCTATTTCTAGTTCCATAAAATGCGGCTCATCAAGTAAACACAGAAATTAAATCCTTAAAACACCAAATATCATCCAGTAAACGTTTCCGCAAGGCATTCAACTAGAAACTAGATATGATTTAATATTTTTTCATGCACATTAAGAAAATCATCCTTGTAAGGCGGGTAACCGACGGAGGCTGTATCTCGGAGACTCATAAGTTGTATTAGGGAAGCTAATTTGTAGCTGCATTGTCATGTTCGTGGCTGGTTTGCTTCGCAAAATATACTACAACAAAAATTTTCGATGTCAAAAATGTTCAAAATTTTTCTATATTATCAAAGTTTTTAATTTTCCTTAGCCCGCACTGTATTTGTTGAAGTAATAACTTTTTTGCTCTAATTTTGTTGCATAGATCACTGTGAATTAGATCATTAGAACAGTGGCAATAAAGAATTTTTAAATTTCGAAAAAAAAAATTCCAAATATCTTTTTTAGATCAGAAATTTGGGGTAACCGCCGAGGCTGATTTCTCGAGACGTCAGAAGTGATAGAAGCTGATTTTTAGCTGCATTCTTATTTTTGTTAACGGTTTTGTTTGTAAAAACTAAAAAAAGATGAATTTTCGAGTAAAAAAATTTTCCGAATTTTGCCATAATAATTGGAGATTTTTTCTAAAGTATATTTGTTTCAGGTAATTAACTTTTTTCTCGTGATCTAGACATTGGATCTGACTATTTTTATCAACTATTTTTATCTGTAGCAAACTTCTGACAAAAATGTATTCAAAATTGATGATTTTCAAAACAAATTTTGGCAATTTTTCTTCAAATCCTATTTTGACAAATATTGAGGGTAAATAAACTTGAGCTGCTCTAAAAAGCTAATGAGAAAATACAAAAATAAACTCTTTGTACCGCCTTTGCTTTGCACACTTTAAAGAAGTGCTTTTCTTCAAAAAAAAAATTGATATATGTTCGCTAATGAAATGACCCAGCGAACATGGCCAAAACACCCATTTAATTTGGAGAAATTCTCTAAATAACAATTAAATTTGGAAAATGTGGCTTTGTACGGGCTGTTAAGCTCACAAATTAAAGTTATACTCTAAAAAAAAAGAAGTTTTGATATCAGAGCTAGATAGAATTACCCCAAAAATGGAAAATATCACTTTTTTGGACGGGTATACTAGGTTTCCACCATTAATGTTCGACTTATAGAAATAATGGGGTGATTGTTCCGAAACTTCATTGGCTGAATAATATATTGCTAAAGGAAAAACAAGTTATGAAATTTTTTTTTTGGTAGTCACGTGATCAAATTATGAGCGATTTTCGGTTTTTCAGTAATTTAATTAATATAAAACATATCCCAAATCGGTAGTTTTAGTCAACGTCACTTATAAATGAAATTAACACCAACTTTTGGAAAAAAAAAAAAAATTCAAAATTAATGATTTTTTGGGTCAAAACTTCGATTTTTCGAGAAAAAAACGTAAAAAGTGAGAAAAAAAGGGCATGGCCCGTTTGATTCCGACAAAATTATTTTATTATCAATTAACTGCCCCCCGTTGAAACTTAGTTATACCAGTTTTTGGTAATACGGCTCAGATAGATGGTGTCATATACACTTTTTAAGTAAGTTTTTGAAATTTTTTCTGAGTATTTCTAGACAACTGGAAAAAAAAATTTTGCTAAAATTTTTGCGCACTTTTAGACAATTTAAATATTGATAAAAAAAACTTCAAAAAAAAAAAATTTTCCGAAAATTTTTTCGAAAAATTTTTCAAATTTTTTATTCTTTTTTTTTAAAATTGTTTGAAACGTCTGCAGACAAAATTTTCAGCAAAATTTTTTTTTCAGGTGTAAAAACTAGCTACAGAAAAAATTTCAAAAATTACTCAAAAAAGTTCAGATTACATGTAAATTTTACATTGTAAATTTTACAACTATATATATCCATTAGTGCCCGGGTAACGGCTAAAAACTTATTTGCCAGTTTAAAGAGAATAGGAATAAGTTTTTAGTGTACCCGCATTCATAATGGTATTTATTGACCCGAACAAAACTACGCACCGACCACGATTTGCCCCCTTTTTATTGGAATTTAATTGGCGGGAGAACCGGAAAATTTCTTATCTTGTCTAAAATTATTTAGATTTGGGTTATTTCGGAAGTGCTTTGAAATATTTTGTGATCTCGCTTTAAAGGCAGCGGTGTGGGGATTATGGTTTGTGTCATCTTCTCGGGATAAATACAAAATAAGGGCTTATGAATAAATATGGAAAATGCCTTATTTGTGAATTAATCTTAAAGGGGTAATCCAATCTGGAAGGCTTTTGAAGGCTCATAACTTTTTATTCCCTTCAAAACAATCTTATAAGAAATCTCAGAATAGTAGTTCGTAATCTCTGGAACACATTTTACTTCTGAACTTTTTTTATAGCATGTTTCGACCACCGGTAATTGAGGTTAACCGCGAGCAACATTTTATTTTGAAAAGTCCTATTTCTTTCACGCCTTATTTCAAGAACAACTCATTTTCGGAAATGTAACAAGCCTAGGGGTGGTGAGCAAGATATTGCAAGTACTTTGTTCGAATTTGGCTTTTACAATCGAGAAAAGTGGCGCGAAATCGAATTTTTGATAGTGAAAGGAAATTAGACAATTTCAATGCACCTACAAAGATTCCTTGGGTACGTTTGCTGAAACGATGTTAGCACTAATGGTCTGAATTTCGAAAGAAACGGTGCTAGAAGATCAAAAAATAATTTTGAGAAAAACGTCTTGTTTGTTTTCATAGAATCCGCTGTGTTCAAATATCACGACCATCAGTTGCTAATATCGTTCCAGCCAACGCGTACCCAAGAATCTTTGGTGGCATTATTGTTCATTTCTCACTATTCATATGTCAGATATTTGATTTCGCGCACTTTTTATGTCGAATATACAGGCACAATTTGAAAAAGTACTTGCAACAATCTTGCTCTCACCCCTTGAGCTTGTTACATTCGAAAATGACGTTGTTTTGAATCGGCGAAAGAATGGGACTTCAAATAAAAATTTGCTCGCCGTTAAACTCATTACCGTTGGTCGAATCTGCTATGGAATAAGTGCAGAAGTAAAAATGTGTTCCAGAGATTACGAATTTACTATTCCTAAGATTTTTATAAGATGTTATAAAGGAAAAAAGTTAGTGAGCGCTTCGAAAAAGACCTTTCCAGCATGGACAACCCCCTTGAAGGGGGTGGGTCGTCGCTATTTTAGGGTAATTCATATAGCCAAGTGTTCAAAGTACAAATTGTAGACCAACTTTTACAGTTGCGGATGAGCTCGTCCAATCAGAAACCGTACTTACAAATTGACGATTATTATCTTCAAAAGTATTCCTCCCTGAGTTTTTAAGGTTCAACAATGAATTCTAATTAAACTAACCGGACAGAACTGAGCAGACCAATATTAGAGATTTTTGGAAAAAATATCTTCCGATTTGGCGTCAGAATACCAAAAAACTGTATTTTGACTGTTTAAATAGGGTCAAATACTGTTTTTTCGTGATTCTGAAGGCCAAATCAAAAATTAACCAAGAGCTTTTATGAACAACAAACCTGCATTAAAATCTCGGGCCACTTTTTGAATTGGCTTTAGGGTTTTTGGAGAAAATCTCAAAGACCCAAAAAAAAATTACGATAAGTAAAAAAACTTGACAGAAAAATTCTTGTACAAAACTATCATATTATTATATCATTATACTTATAATTAAATTTTGTTGGAAAATGAGCCCCAAATCGGCCAGACGGCCGTGAAAGGCGTATTGTATGTTCATTATTTAATTTTGTTGAAAATGAGCCCAAAATCTGCTGAGGCCGATTAAAAAGGGGTTCTAAAGTTTTTATTCCAATTTTGTTAAAAATACCCCCAAATCGGCCAAAGGCCGATAAAAGGGGATTTATGGTTTTTTATTTAATGTGTGAAAAATTTCATAATTTTTTTCCAAAATTTGAAACGTTGTTTTAAAATTTGAGACTTTTCTTAAATTGCTTAAAAAATTTTTTTTCAAAATTAATGAAAATTTAAATTTTTTTTCCAAAAGCCATATTCTGAAAAAATTTTTCTAATTCTAAAACTTACTTCGAATTTTAATATTTCCGCAAAAAAATAAATTTCTTTATATTAAATTTTTTAAAGATTTCTTTTTTGTATAATTTGACAATTTTCACAAATTTACATTTTCTCAAAAATTTGACAATATCATGAAAAAATTGACAATAAATTCCAATCTTCCAAAAATTTTAGAACTTGTCCAAATGTTTTAGATTTTTAGAATTTCAAATTAATTGTCAAATTTTTCGAAAATTATCAAGTTTTACAGACGGACCGATTTTTGCTCATTTTTGAATAAAAACAAATTTGAATATTAAAAAGAAAATATCTTATTATCGGCCATTCAGCCGATTTGGGCCTATTTTTCAACAAATTAAATTATAAAGACACAAATTCCCCTTTCATCGGCCTTCGGCGATGTTGAGCTCATTTTTAACAAATTCGATAAAAAAAACCCAAATCCCTCTTATCGGCCATTCGGCCGATTTTGGGTCAGTTTTAAACAAATTGAAATTAAAAGCATAAATCTTATTTTTATTTCGTTTCCGATTCCTCAAATTTCTCTAAGTGATTTCAAAAATTTGGTAGCAAAAAAAATTTTTCGAACCCTTTTTTTGCGGCGCTTCAGCAATTTAAAAAAGAAAAAAATTTCGAAATTTTTTTTGCAAAGATTAGAAAAATTTTCGAAATTTTTTTTTTCTTTTTTTTAAATTGGGCTGAAACGCCCACAAAAAGTTTTTTTTCGGATCATTTTTTTTGCTACTAAATTTGGAAATAATTTGAAAAAAAAACGAATCCCAATTTTCCAAAAAGGGATATTTATCGCGCGCGGCCTAGCGCACCCTGGAATTTGGCATTGATTTGCCATCCACCTGGTTACGATTCATGGAATGAAAATCATAACTTTTCTTTGGCGTCTTTGGACAGAGTTTAGGAACTCGAAAAACCTCTTTGGGTTTATTCGTAAAAGAATGCGGATTTTTTAAGACTTATTATCATTTTTTCTGCGGAAATATAGATTTTGACGAAGAAAAAAATTCTCACCACAAAACGCGTCAAATAAATTTGGCACCAAAACTGATATAATCTGAAAAGTCAACCTACGTGGTCGTTTTTGACCACCAAAATCGAAATGGGGAACGCCTAGGTATACGCGGGCCGGTCCGGTCATACAAAAAACGTTTTAAAAACCTTTTTTTGAAGAATTTCAAACCAAATATCTCCTAGAATCCGAAGTTTGAACTCAATACCATGCGGTTAGCTCAGGACTAACGTGTTGAAATCAGTAAAACCCGTCGGTGTCCGCCTTAAATGACTAATATATGACCCGTGACTTGGTGTCGAATTTTATTTTGGATCGCTTGATTTTTAACTCATATTTCTATAATTTTACGATACGATGAACAAGATGCGCAATTATCGGGTTTTGCGACGGAGGTATGATGAACCATGGGGTAAATTTTCACAACCACAAGTGGCGGACGAGCAAATTATTAATACTCTATTTGGACTCGTAGCGTTCATTCCAGTGATTAAAATTGGACATGGTTTATTGATCACCATCTCAAGAAAACCAATTATTGCTCATCTGTTTCGTTGTACTTAAGGCGTATCCCATGCTCCTAATTTGACTATTCTCGATAAATATTAGCCGACAGGAGCTAAGAGGATCTAATCAGAGTTTAGCCAGTTGGTAAACAGCCCTTCAACGTGCGACAAAAAAATTTGTTCAAAACCTTTTTGTATGTACTCACACTCCGTCGACACATGAAGCTGGCACAAGAGCCACCTTAAGCCAAACGGAAACTTCCTACTCCCTGAGGTTTATATTTTTTGAAATAAACCTAAATTTTAACATAAACTGTTATAATTAATAATATACAAAACTTTTGTAGGGTAAGCTTTTGTCGATAAGTGCCATATATTCTAAATACTTTAAAACAACCGTCCAAGATATAGCCGGTTTTTTGGACTTTTTTCATCCGGAAAATCTATCTTCTCCTAAGGTTTAAATTTCAAAATTTACTCAAATTTTGCAAAAGCTAGCTCTGAACAAACAGAAACTTTGTAGGTGGGTTTTTGTCAATTTCGGCCCCAAAACAAACAATATGAATTTTTCTTCAAGGTCACGGGAAAAATTTCCGAAAAAAATATGCTTCGATTTTTCGAAGTAGGCTCAAAAGAAAGCTGGAAACACTGAACGAGAAAGTGGCTTACGCAACCGATATTTTGCAGTTTTAGGAATGAAGAATCAATTGACACAAACGTTATTTTGAACATAATTTTAAAAAAATACGTTAAAAAAAATCGAAAAACGGCAAAATTTATTTTGTTGTCATTTGGGTTTGTTTTATGCGTTATCATAACATAAACAATGATTAGGTGCATTTTTAATGACTACATAACTGCCGAAAATGTAGGAGCAGGGGAATACCTTAATCATGAAAATATCACATCAAAAATAGATTTTCCGCCCCTACGCAAATTCTGCGACGGTGAGTTTAGTTTATTCCGAACTTTACAGAACAGCAATTCTCAAAAAACCGCGAGAACGAGGCTGTTTTACATCACATCAAAAACTTTTTAGATATGAATAATGTCATTAAAATATTTTCTTTCCGATTTTGTGCAAAATCAGAAATGTTTATATTTTGTCCCATAAACGACAGCTGTAAAGGAAATTGCCTTCAAACCACCACCTTAAAGTAAAACGGTAATTTTACCGATAAAATATTCGTGTGTTTTTTTTATATGTTTTCTGCCGAATTTAACTCCATGATTGGTTTGTTTGATAAATCCCGGTGCGCAACCTCATAATGCTTCGTGGGGATATTTTCCACCTATATGCCTTTTGGTCCAATGGGTTTTATACTTTCAATTTGTCTTTTTCTAGATTTGATCTTTTGACCGGACGACTTGGTCGCTGATAAAATACTTAATAAATTTGTCTGCCTTTTCTTTACGGTTTCTTGGGGAATCTTCTCCTTGCATATGAATTATAGGTTTAACCATTAGCAAGCGGTACCAACTGAGTTTTCGGAGCGGCGTTGAGGCGAGAATAAATGGAACTTTGGAGGAGGTCGATTGGTTAATTGGCTCTGCTTGATCTTGGATTGGAATATCGTTTTCTTTTGGGACTTTTGGAAGATTTATCAACTTGGGCGTGTTTTCGAGGGTCACTTCAAGATTGGCCGAAACCTGCACGTTTTGGGAATTTAGAACATAAGAAAAGATTATAATGTTTGTATAATCATTAGTTGTGGTTGATGATTATTTGCGTTATCAGTTCATTGGTTTAATTATCTGAACTCCTAATATAATACTATTAATTTTCTCATGATTGAAAAAACTTTTTTTTTACCATGGATTGTAAGTTAAACCGAACATCTCGGGGGTCTAGTCTTCGCAAAAATGGCTGAAAATGCATATACAACTAAACCGGCCCGATATCCATCTTGTGGTGCTCTCGCGGTTCACTGGATCGGACGGGAGAACCAGGGCCAAAGCTTCTCAGAGTTTATCAGATTGCTAACAACTGTTCAAAAGTAACAAACTAATTTTTGGCAGTTTTGGTTCAAACTGAGAAGTTTTCAGCTTTTATGTTATATCTGGGTCATATTTGACAGTACTAAATTTAATATTTATCGGAGTCTAATTATTTAAAGCGATGTTATCAAAGTTTATAAGGAAGGTTACTTATTTAGGGGACTTTTTGTTTTAAAGAAGCTTCAGTTGGCACGAGTCTTATTCTCGAAGATGGACTGAATCCGATCTTTGAAATTCCAAAAAAGATGAGAGTCATGGTTTGATACCATTGCATGACCGTCTTCGATTTTGAAGCCCGGATGCCAGTATCCGGTAATTACCCGTTAAACTTAAGATTGGACCGAGGTTCTCGGCACTGCTTGGAGATAGGAGACTGATTTTTGTTAACCTTTCGTCTTCAAATTTTCTGAACATTTTTTAGGGGTCCAATTTTGTAATATGACCCCATTTGGGGTCAAATTACAACAAATGACTCATGTGGGGTCATGTTACAGTATCATTCGGACAGACAGAATTCATGTGAACTTTGATCTGGCAAAAATATGTTTTCAGAAATGTAATATGACCCCAGAATCACCAAACCAAGGTTTCATCAGCTACGCTCGAAACTTGATATTGTGTCAAAAGTTTTCCCAATTTCAACACTTATTACGTTTGTTAATGGGTAAACTCAATTATCAGGAAAACAAAATGACCTTTAAAAATTTCAAAAATGACCACAAAGTTGCCGCTAGAGCGCAAATAGTATTATATTGTTGAGCAACTTTTACAGTTTTTCTAATTTCAATAATATGCTGCTTCTAGGTGATCGATTATCAGGAAATATGAACAATGACCTTTAATTTTTTAAGAATGACTGACATGTCGGCTAGAGAGTAAAATCAATTATTTCGAAATTTTCGTGGCATTGTCGGTTTCTGGTCACATGTTGGTGAATAGTCAAGACTGATTTTTTTTTACCTTTCGTCTTCCAATTTTCCTGAACTTTTTTATCAGGGGGTCCAAATTGTAACTATGACCCAAAAGAAAGTTCAATTTCAGAAATGAATCGCCTAGGGGTCATATGGACATCCCATATAAATGAAATTTTTATGACGATTCCAAATATACTAAAATTATTTTTTTAATTATGGTACTATGACCCCGAGTTATCAACAAACTAGTTTTCCTGGCGTTTTTGACATTTTAATCGTTTCTCCATTTGGGTGATATAAGAATCATTCACATCATTTGTCTTAAAATTATTTACGGCGAAGAAATTCTGGGATCAAAAGTTTGTAAGGATTGACAAAGCCATTGAAGTCGAATAAAAAATTAATTCAAGGGAGGTCATGTTACAATACACAAAACCAAGAGAATTTAGCGAGTAGATAGGGAACTGAAATCTTATAGAAAATAATCGTGACAAAACTAGCACCCTAGATTCGAAGTGATAAGATCAATGTTTACTGTAAGAATTTCCTTCGTAATCCATCGGTCTTGAATTTTTTCTTGGAACTTGAACCATTTTTAACATTCGGGTTTATCAAACAACTTTTATTATAGGCTAATTAAGTTTTTGGGCACATAATTGTTGATAATAAGAATACTTAATAATTAATTGTACCTTTCGTTTCGCGTCTAATAATTGAGAATAATCTACTAAAACTTTTCTGAAATTAAAAAAAAATATGAAACAGAACAACTATTAAATTATGCGGTCCCAAGTAATCCCAGGATTATCATTGGTTCACTTTCACGCCCACTTTCTTCAAATTTCATTATACAGGCTGTACAGGTTAAAACTAATGGGCACCATTTTTCACTGGTTATAAGAAAGATTTGAAGCGGATCTATGCATTCATTCCCAGTACAAAGTTAACACATGCACAGCTAAATTTCAGCGACATTGGACTCTTATCTGCTAGACATTATATTCCAGATTCATTCGGGACCACAGTCTCATACATGATTATTTCTAAATGCCCACAATTGTCTTATGTTTAC
Organism: Oikopleura vanhoeffeni; assembly: GCA_004367855.1. Classification (NCBI taxonomy): domain Eukaryota; kingdom Metazoa; phylum Chordata; class Appendicularia; order Copelata; family Oikopleuridae; genus Oikopleura; species Oikopleura vanhoeffeni. The sequence goes on along the minus strand of SCLH01000545.1, from coordinate 372,898 downwards.
TTCCTGAAATCAAGTTATACTGAAATTCAAGTGAAAGAACCAATTAAATTAACACGAAAATTTGATATGAACNTATTTTTTTTTGATACCAGTAATTTAAAATGTCAACATTTGGGGTAGAAACTAAAATCTTAAATTTGTATTCTTTCAAAAAAACTTTAGATGAAACTGTAAAATATAAACTTGTGGAAATTATCATAATAAGAATCTAAAAAAATTAAGGGTCGTGATGTGATGTCAACGTGTCTTTAGCATGAAAAGTAGCACAAAAAACATAAAAGAAAACCTAAAATATCCATGCTAAAAATTTTAAGTTTTTGAATATATATGTTAAGAAGTTGCTTTTAGGTGATTTCCTTTGGTAGGAATCAAATACGATTTTTTGTTTTTTTCTGCAATTAAAAAAATTCTATATTTATCGAATCTAAGGGTTAACGAATCTAAGGGTGAATATGTGAAAAAGAATGTGATCTAAAAAATAATGGTTTTCGGGGTGACCCTGATTTATAAGAAGGCGGACACTTCTGAACTGTACCGCTCCACATTAAAATCATGATAAACGGTGAAAATACTGTGAGGGTTAAATAAAAAAAATACATCTTTTGTGTGATAAACTTTGCTCTCTTAAAATTTCAACATTATTGCGCGAATAAGCGGCAGCAAAAGTTATGATTGCGAATGTGCATCGATTCATATAAGGTCGATTCTCGTAAGGTTTGTGGTGAAGTGCCCGACCTTTTGCTTGAGCGCGAATAACATCTCGCGTCTCTGTTACAAGGCGCAATAATTGAACAACATTTTTTCGACGATCCTCGCCAGATATATGCGACACAATTGATCTCTTTAATTTAAATTAATCCCACAGTAAAGTTACCTTTTGCTACTTTGGAAAATTTGTGAATAAATTTTTCCACATGAAAGTAGAAAACGTCATCTGATTTTTTTTATATTTTTTACTTTATAAATCGCCTTTTGAAAAAACAATCAAACGAAAGAAGTAAAATAATTTTTAATCTTTAACCCTCCGAGGCATATAACCTTTTTGAAAGGGTAAAGTCACTTTAAATCAGCCAAAAAATGGTGAAAAAATGATTTAAAAAGCTCTCTTTCGAATACATTTTAAAACTCAACAATGTGAATCGAAATATCACCCAAAAATTTTTCTGAAAAAAGTTCAAATTTTATGACGAGTTGATTGGAAGGCGAGGACTCAACTTACCAACTTTTTCACTCAAATTTTGAAGTTAAATACTTTTTTTTCAATTCATTGAAATTATATATTGAAATTAAGTTCCCAGATTATAGTTTAATTAGAATTTATAAATCGGATGAACCGTTTTGGTGCTGTGAGTGTGCAAATTGTACCCTCCTGAAAGGGTATTATGCCTCGGGGAACTTTTTTTTCTATGCATCGGTGGTTAAATAATAAATTGATTAATATCTAAACGCGTTACTTAAAACGCGAAAACGGATGAGGCCACCACATTACATACTGTAATGTATTTGTTCATATACGATTTCTACGCCAAAATGGAGATTTTCAATTTTCGCAAAATTCGAATAAATGTTTGTCATGAGATGATGAAATAAATTAATTCGGTGTCAGAACGGCTTCGCAACTTGACACTTTATTTCAAAATCGGTACTTTAAATTTACAAAATCAAGAATTTTGATAAAAAATGATAAAAACAAGACTATTCTGTCTGTCAAAACACCAAAATCGCACTAAATTAACGACAACAATAAGAAAAAAAAAAAACGATTTAAAAAAAAGCACTTTCTGGCAGAGAATGGGGAAAATACCACCAGTTTTATTTCATTTTTTTGACATGAAGCTATAAAATGTGTTTGTTTGAACTTCCTCCGATTTCTTATACAACTGTGGTGTTGGCAATACGGACAAACTTTCGAATCAAATTAATGCTAAAGTGGGTAAAATGATGGCAGATTATCGTTAACAGTGAGGGCACACTAATGACAAAGATATCATGGCTAGCCCATTGCCAACACCTATGTATAGTGAATGATTAAATTTTTACCTGGTAGCGCTAGCATTTATATTTTTCGCGAAAATTTGGTAAGTACAAATCTTTGAGTGTTTGTGATGCAATATCGCATTTTTTTGTGTCTTGACTGTGCCAAAAAGTTGCAGAGGAGTAGCTTTCCAAGCTATTTCTAAGTTCCATAAAATGCGGCTCATCACAGTAAACACAGGAAATTAAATCGCTTAAAACACCAAATATCACAGTAAACGTTACCGCCAAGGCTAATCAACTAGAAACTAGATATGACTTTAATATATTTTTCATGCACATTAAGAAAATCATCGCTAAGGCGGGTAACCGACGGAGGGCTGTATCTCCGAACTCATAAGTGTATTAGGGAAGCTAATTTTTAGCTTGCATTGTCTATTTCGTGGCTGGTCTCTGCTTCCAAAAATACTAATAACAAAAATTTTCGATGTCAAAAATGTTCAAAATTTTCTATATTATCAAAGTTTAATTTTTCCTTAAGCCGCACTGTATCTTTTGAAGTAATAACTTTTTTTGCTCTACATTTTGTTGCATTAGATCACTGTGAATTAGATCTTGATACAGTGGCAATAAAGAATTTTTTAAATTTCGAAAAAAAAATTCCAAATATCTTTTTTAGATCCAGAAATTTGGGTAACCGCCGAGGCTGATTCTCGAGACGTCAGAAGTTGATAGAAGCTGATTTTAGCTGCATTCTTATTTTTGTTAACGGTTTGTTTTGTAAAAACTAAAACAAAGATGAATTTCGAGGAAAAAAATTTTCCGAATTTTGCCTAATTAATGGGAGATTTTTCTAAGTAATTTTTTCAGGTATTAACTTTTTTCTCGTGAATCTAGACATTGGATCTGACTATTTTTAAACTATTTTTATTGTGAAACTTCTGACAAAAATGTATTCAAAATTATGATTTTCAAAACAAATTTTGGCAAATTTTTCTTCAAAATCCTATTTTTGACGAAATATTGAGGGTAAATAAACTTTGAGCTGCCTCTAAAAAGCTACATGAGAAAATACAAAAATAAAACTCCTTTGTACCGCCTTTGCTTTGCACACGTTTAAAGAAGTGCTTTTCTTCAAAAAACAAAATCTGATATTGTTCGCTAATGAAATGACCCCCAGCGAACTGTGCCAAAACACCCATTTAATTTGGAGAAATTTCCTCTAAATAACAATAATTTGGAAAATGTTGGCTTTGTACGGGCCTGTTAAGCTCAACAAATTAAAGTTATACTCGAAAAAAAAAGAAGTTTTTGAATATCAGAGCTAGATAGAATTACCCCAACAAATGGAAAATATCACTTTTTTGGACGGGTATACTAGGTTTCCACCATTAATTTCGACTTATAGAAATAATGGGGTGGATTGTTCCGAAATTCCTTGGGGGTGAATAATATATTGCTAAAGGAAAAACCAAGATTATGAAAATTTTTTGTTTTGGTAGTCACGTGATCAAATATAGCGATTTTTCGGTTTTTCAGTATTTAAATTAATATAAAACATATCGCCAAATCGGGTAGTTTTTAGTCAACTCACTTATAAATGAAATTAACACCACTTTTTTGGAAAAAAAAAAAAAATTCAAAATTATGATTTTTTGGGTCAAAACTTCGATTTTTCGAGAAAAAAAACGTAAAAGTGAGGAAAAAAAGGGCATGGCCCGTTTGAATTCCGACAAAATTAATTTTATATCAATTAACTGCCTACCCCGTTGAACTTAGTTATCCAGTTTTTGTTAGATACGCTCAGATAGATGGTGTCATATACACTTTTTAAGTAAGTTTTTGGAAATTTTTCTGAGTATTTCCTAGCAACTGGAAAAAAAAAATTTTGCTAAAATTTTTGACAGCACTTTTACGACAATTTAAATAAATAAAAAAAATTCAAAAAAAAAAAATTTTCCGAAAATTTTTTCGCAAAAATTTTTCAAATTTTTCTTTTCTATTTTTTTTAAAATTGTTTGAAACGTCTGCAACAAAATTTCAGCAAAATTTTTTTTCCAGGTTGTAAAAATACTCAGAAAAAAATTTCGAAAAATTACTCAAAAAAGTTCAGATTACAGTAAATTTTACATTGTAAATTTACAACTATATATATCCATTATTGATGCCCGGGTAACGGCTAAAAACTTATTTGCCAGTTTAAAGAGAATAAGGAATAAGTTTTTAGTGTTACCCGCATCATAATGGTATTATTGAACCCGAACAAAACTACGCAACCGACCCACGATTTGCCCCCCTTGTTTATTGAATTTAATGGCGAAACGGGAAAATTTCTGTATCTTGTCTAAAATTTATTTAGATTTGGGTTATTTCGGAAGTGCTTTGAATATTTTGGATCTCGCTATTAAAGGCAGGGTGTGGGTTATGTTTGGTCATCTTTCGGGATAAAACAAAATAAGGGCTTATGAAAATATGGAAAATGCCTTATTTGTGAATTAATCTTAAAGGGGTGAATCCATCTGGAAAGGCTTTTTCGAAGGCTCATAACTTTTTATTCCCTTCAAAACAATCTTATAAAAATCTCAGAATAGTAGTTCGTAATCTCTGGAACACATTTTACTTCTGAACTTTTTTTATAGCATGTTTCGACCAGCCGGTAATTGAGATTAACCGCGAGCAAGCATTTTATTTTGAAAAGTCCTATTTCTTGTCACCCGCCTTATTTCAAAACAACGTCATTTTCCGGGGAATGTAACAAGCTAAGGGGTGGTGAGCACAGATATTGCAAGTACTATTGTTCGAATTTGGCTTTGTACAATGAGAAAAAGTGGCGCGAAATCGCAAATTTTGATAGTGAAGAGTGAAATTAGACAATTTAAATGCCACCACAAAGATTCCTTGGGTACGTTGTGCTGAAACGATCATTAGCACTGATGAGTCTAGATATGTTCGAAAGATAACGGTGCTAAAGATCAAAAAATAATTTGAGAAAAGTCTTGTGTTTTCATAGAATCCGCTGTTTCAAAATCAGCACCATAGTTGCTAAATATCGTTTCCAGCAACCGCGTACCCAAAGAATCTTTTGGTGGCATTAATTGTTCATTTCTCACTATTCATATTCAGAATATTTCGATTTCGCGCACTTTTTATGTCGAATATACAGCACAATTTGAAAAAGTAACTTGCAACAATCTTGCTCTCACCCTTGAGCTTGTTACATTCCGAAAATGACGTGTTTTGAAATCAGGCGAAAAAGAATGGACTTCAAATAAAATTAGTTTGCTCGCGTGTATAACTCATTTACCGTTGGTCGACACTGCTTATGGAAAAGTCAGAAGTTAAAAATGTGTTTCCAAGATTATCGAATTTACTATTCCTAAGATTCTTATAAGATGTTATAAAGGAAAAAAGTTAGGAGCCTTCAAAAAGCCTTTCCGCATGGACAACCCCCTTGAAGGGGGTGGTGTCCGTCGCTATTTTAAGGGTAATTCAAGTAGCCAAGTGTATCAAAGTACAAATTGTCAGACCAACTTTTACAGTGCGGATGAGCTCGTCCAATCAGAAACCGTACTTACAAATTGACCGATTATTATTTCAAAATGTATTCTCCTCCCTGAGTTTTAAGGTTCAACAATGAATTCATAATTAAACTAACCGGACAAGACTGAGCAGACCAATATTAGAGATTTTTGGAAAAAATTATCCTTTCCGATTTGGCTCAGAATACCAAAAAACTGTATTTTGTACTGTTAATAGGGTCAAAATACTGTTTTTTTCGTGATTCTGAAGCCAACATCATAAAATTAAACCAAGAGCTTTATATCGAACAACAAACCTGCATTAAAATCTCGGGCAACTTTTTTGAATTTGGCTTTTAGGGTTTTTTGCGAGAAAATCTCAAGACCAAAAATAATTAATAAGTAAAAACAACTTGACAGAAAAATTCTGTTACAAAATATCATATTATTAATCATTCATACTTATAATTAAATTTTGTGGAAAAATGAGCCCCAAATCGGCCAGGGCCGATAAAGGCGTTTGTATGTTCATTATTTATATTTATGTTGTAAAATGGCCCCAAAATCTGCTGAAGGCCGATAAAAAGGGGTTCTAAAGTTTTTATTCCATTTTGTTAAAAATACCCCCAAATCGGCCAAAGGCCGATAAAAGGGGATTATGGTTTTTTATTTAATGTGTTGAAATTTCATAATTTTTTTCCAAAATTTGAAACGTTGTTTTAAATTTGAGACATTTTCTTAAATTGCTTAAAAATTTTTTTCAAAATTTAATGAAAATTTAAATATTGTTTCCAAAAGCCATATTTGAAAAATTTTTCTAAATTCTAAAACTTATTCGAATTTTAATATTTCGCAAAAAATAAATTTTTTATTACTTTAAATTTTTTAAAGATTTCTTTGTTTGTATATTTGACAATTTTTCACAAATTTACATATTTCTCAAAAATTTGACAATTATATGAAAATTTGACAATAAATTCCAATTTCAAAAATTTAGAACTGTCCAAAATGTTTTAAGATTTTAGAATTTCCAAATTAATTGTCAAATTTTTCGAAAAATTATCAAGTTTTACAGAACCGGCCGATTTTTGCTCATTTTTGAATAACAAATTTGAATATAAAAAGAAAATATCCTTATTATCGGCCTTCAGCCGATTTTGGGCCTATTTTCAACAAACTTAAATTATAAAGACACAAATCCCCCTTTCATCGCCTTCGGCGATGTTGAGCTCATTTTTAACAAAATTCGATAAAAAAACCCAAATCCCTCTTATCGGGCATTCGGCCGTTTTGGGTCATTTTTAACAAATTGAAATTAAAGCATAAATCTTATTTTTATTCGTTTCCGATTCTCATTTCTCTAATGATTCAAAATTGTGGTAGCAAAAAAAATTTTTTCGAAACCTTTTTTTGCGGCGTTCAGCAATTTTAAAAAAGAAAAAAATTTCGAAATTTTTTTTGTGAAAATACGAAAAATTTTCGAATTTTTTTTTCTTTTTTTTAAATTGGCTGAACGCCCACAAAATTTTTTTTCGAATTTTTTTTGGCTACTAAATTTTGGAAATAATTTTGAAAAAAAGAACGAATCCCAATTTTCCAAAAAGGAATATTTTCGCGCGCGGCACTGCTAGCGCACCTGAATTTGGCATTTGATTGCCATCCACCTGGTTACGTATTGCATGGAATGAAAATCATAACTTTTTCTTTGGGCTCTTTGGACAGAGTTTAGGACTCGAAAAACCTCTTTGGTTTATTCGAAAGAATGCGATTTTTTAAGAATTATTTATCATTTTTCTGGAGAAATATAGATTTTGACGGAAAAAAATTCTCAGCCACAAAGCGTCAAATAAATTTGGCACCAAACGAGTTAATCTGAAAAGTTCAACCTACGTGGTGCGTTTTTTGACCACCAAATCGAGAATGGTGGAAACGCACTAGGTATACCGGGCCGGTCCGGTCATACAAAAACGTTTAAAACCCATTTTTGAAAATTTCAAAACAAATATCTCCGTAGAATCCGAAGTTTGAACTTCAATACCATGCGGTTAGCTCAGGACTACACTGTTGAAATCAGGTAAAACCCGTCGGTGACGCCTTAAATGACTAAATATGACCCGTGACTTGGTGTCGAATTTTATTTTCGGATCGCTTGATTTTTAACTCATATTTCTCATAATTTTACTATACGATGAAAGATGCGCCAATTATTCGGGTTTTGGAGGGTATGGTATGAACCATGGGTGTAAATTTCACACCACAAGTGGCGGGACGAGCAAATTATTAATACTCTTATTTTGGACTCTAGCGCTCATTCCAGTGATTAAAATTGCAGACATGGTTATGATCACCATCTCAAGAAAACCAATTATATTGGCTCATCCTGTTTCGTTGTACTTAAGGCGTATCCCATTGCTCCTAATTTGACTATTCTCGATAAATATTAGCCGACAGGACTAGAGGATATAATCAGAGTTAGCCAGTTTGTAAACTAGCCTTCAACTGTGCGCAAAAAAATTTGTTTCAAAAACCTTTTTGTAGACTCAGCCTCCGTCACAGCATGAAGGGCACAAGAGCCACCTAAGCCAAACGGAAATTTCCTACTCCTCTGAGGTTTATATTTTTTGAAAAAACCTAATGTTTAACATAAACTGCTATAATTAATATATACAAACACTGTTTGTAGGGTAAGCTTTTGTCGATAAGTGCCATATTTATTCTAAATACTTAAACAACCGTGTCCAAATATAGCCGGTTTGGACTTTTTTTCAATCCGGAAAATCTATCTCTCTCTAAGGTTTAAATTTCAAAATTTACTCAAATTTTTGCAAAAGCTAGCTCTGAACAAACAGAAACTTTTGTAGGTGGGTTTTTTCAATTTCGGCCCCAAAACAAAAATAATGATTTTTCTCAATGGTCACGGGAAAAAATTCCGAAAAAAATATGCTTCGATTTTTCGAAGTAGGTCAAAAGAAAGCTGGGAAACACTGGACGAGAAAGTGGCTTACGCAACCCGATATTTTGCAGTTTTAGGAGGATACAAAGTTGACACAACGTTATTTTGAACATAATTCTTAAAAAAATACTAAAAAAATCGAAAAAACGCAAACATTTATTTTTGTTGTCAATTCTGGGTTTGTTTTATGCGTTTCATAACATAAAACACATGATTTGGTTGCATTTTTAATGACATACATAACTGCCGAAAATGTAGGAGCAGGGAATACCTTAATCATGAAAAGTATACATCAAAAATACGATTTTCCGCCCCTACCGCAAAATTCTGCGACGTGAGTTTAGTTTATTCCAGAACTTACAGAACAGCAATCTCAAAAAACCGGAGAACGAGGCTGTTTTACATCACACCAAAAACTATTTTAGATATGAATAATGTCATTAAAAATATTTTCTTTCCGATTTTGTGCAAAATCAGAAATGTTTATATTTTGTCCATAACAGACACTGTAAAGGAAATTGCCTTCAACCACCACCTAAAGTAAACGGTTTTTTACCGATAAAATATTCGTGTGTTTTTTTTTATATGTTTTCTGCGAAAATTTAACTCCATGATTGGTTGTGTTGAATAAATCCCGGTGCGCAACCTCATAAATGCTTCGTGGGGATAATTTTCCTACCTATTTGCCTTTTTGGTTCCAATGAGTTTTATACTTTCAATTTGTCTTTATTCTAGATTGATCTTTTGCGGACGACTTGGTGCTGATAAAATACTAATAAATTTGTCTGCCTTTTTCTTTACGGTTTGGTGAATTTCTCCTTGATATGAATTATAGGTTTAACCATTAGCAAGTCGGTTAACCAACTGAGTTGGAGGCGGCGTTGAGGCGAGAATAAATGGAACTTTGGAAGAGAGTGATTGGTATAATTGGCTCTCGCTTGAATCTTGGATTGGAATATCGTTTCTTTTGGGACTTTTGAGAAGATTTCATCAACTGGGCGTGTTTTCGAGGGTCACTTCAAGATTGGCCGAACCTTGCACGTTTGGGAAATTTAGAACTAAGAAATTAGATATATAATGTTTGTTAATCATATAGGTTGTGGTTGATGATATTTGACGTATATCGTTTATGTGGTGTTAATACTGAACTCCTATATACTACTATTAATTTTTTTCATGATTGAAAAAACTTCTTTTTTTACCATGTGATTGGTAAGTTAACCGACACATCTACGGGGGGTAGTCTTCGCAAAAAATGGCTGAAAATCATATACAACTAAACCGGCCCGATAACCATCTTGTCGGTGCTCTTCGCGGTCATCTGGATCGGACGGGAGAACAGGGCAATAGCTTCGTCAGAGTTTATCAGTGCTAACAACTGTTCAAAAGTAACAAACTAATTTTGGCATTTTTGGTTCAAACTGAGAGTTTTCAGCTTTTATTTATATTGGGTCATTTTACACGTATTAAATTTATATTTCTGGATCAAATTATTATAAAGCGATGTTATCAAAGTTTATAAGGAGGTTACTTATTTAGGCGCTTTTTGTTTTTAAAGAAGCTTCAGTTGCACGAGTTTGTTCTACGAAGATGGATGAACCGATCCTTTGAAAATTGCCAAAAAAAAGATGAGAGTCATGGTTTGATACATTGCATGACCCGTCTTCGATTTGAACCCGGATCGCCAGTATTCCGGTAATTACCCGTTAAATTAAGATTGGACGAGGTTTCTCGGCCATGTTGGAGATTAGGAGACTGATTTTTGTTAACCTTCGTCTTCAAATTTTCTGAACCTTTTTTTCAGGGGTCAATTTTGTAATATGACCCCATTTGGGGTCAAATTACAACAAATGACTCATCGTGGGGTCATGTTACAGTATCCATTCGGACAGAGAATTCTTGTGAATTTGATCTGCAAAAATATGTTTTCAGAATGTAATATGACCCCAGAATCACCAACCAAGGTTTCTATCAGCTAGCTCGGAACTTGAATTGTTCAAAAGTTCCCAATTTCAACACTATTACGTTGTTAATGGGTATAACTCATTATACAGGAAAAACGAAAATGAACCTTTAAAAAATTTCAAAAATGACCACAAAGTTGCCGCTAGAGGCAAATAGTTTATATATTTGAGCAATTTTTACAGTTCTTTCTAATTTCAATAGATATTCTGCTTCTAGGTGCATCGATTATCAGGAAATATGACAATGACCTCTTAATTTTTTAAGAATGACTGACAGCGGCTAGAGATGCTAACAATCAATTATTTCGAAATTTGTCGTGGCATTGTCGGTTTTCTGGCTCACATGTTGGTTGAATACGTCAAAGCTGATTTTTTTACCTTTCGTCTTCAAATTTTCTGAACTTTTTTATCAGGGGGTCTAATTTGTAACTATGACCCCAAAAGAAGTTCACAATTCAGAAATGATCGCCTAGGGGTCATATGGACATCCATATTAAATGGAAATTTTATCGACGATTCAAATATACTAAAATTATTATTTTTATATTATGTACTTGAACCCCGATTATCAAACAAAACTAGTTTTCACTGGCGTTTTGAAACATTTTAATCGGTTTCTCCATTTGGGATGATTATAAGAATCATTCACATCATTGTCTTAAAATTATTTACGGAAAAACTTCTGGGAATAAAATGTTTGTAATTGACAAGCCAGTTGAAGTCGAATAACAAAATATTCAAGGGAGGTCATGTTAATACACAAAACACAAGAAATCTTACGAGTAGATAGGTACTGAAATCTTTAGAAATAATCGTGACAAAATAGCCCCTAGATTCGAAGTGATAAGATCAATTGTCTTTCTGTTAAGACTTTCCTTTCGTGATCCATCGTCTTGAATTTTTTCTTGACTTGAACCCATTTTAACTTCGGTTTTCAACAACTTTTATTATAGGCTAATTTAAGTTTTGGGCACATAATTGGTTGGATAATAAGAATATCTTAATAATTAATTTACCTTTCTTTTCGCGTCTAATAATTGAGAATAATCTACTTAAAATTTTCTGAAAGTAAAAAAAAATATGAAACAGAACAACTATTAAAATTATGCGTCCCAAGTAATCCACAAGGATTATCATTGGTTCACTTCACGCTCCCACTTTCCTCAAATTTTCATTATTACAGGCTGTTACAGGTTAAGAACTGAATGGCACATTTTTCCACTGGTTATAGAAATTTGTAGCGGAATCTATGCATTCATTCCCAGTACAAAGTTAACACATGCACAGCTAAAGTTCAGCGACATGGACTCTCTATCTGCTAGATCATTATTTCCAGATTCATTCGGGACCACAGTCTCATACAGTGATTTTCTAAGTGCCCACAATTGTCTTGATGTTTACTGTCACTGAAATCAAGTTAACACGTGAAATTCAAGTGAGAAGAACCAATTAAATTAACACAAATTTTATGAACNATGATAACGGTGAAAATACTGTGAGGGTTAAATAAAAAAAAATACATCTTTTGTGTGATAAACTTTGCTCTCTTAAAATTTCAACATTATTGGCGAATAAGACGGCAGCAAAAGTTATGATTGCGAAATGTGCATCGATTCCATTATAAGGTCGATTTCTCGTAAGGTTGTGGTGAAAGTGCCCGACTCTTTTGCTTGAGCGGCGAATAAATCTCGCGTCTCTGTTACAAGGCGAATAATTGAACAACATTTTTTTCGACGATCCTCGCCAGATATATCGACACCAATTGATCTCTTTAATTTAAAATTAATCACAGTAAAGTTACCTTTTGCTACCTTTTTGGTACTTTGAAAATTTGGAATAAATTTTTTTCCACATGAAAAGTAGAAAATATCGTACAATCTGATTTTTTTTTCATATTTTTTACTTTATAAATCGCCTTTTGAAAAACAATCAAACGAAAGAAGTAAAATAATTTTTTAATCTTTAACCCTCCGAGGCATATAACCTTTTGAAAGGGTAAAGTCACTTTAAATCAGCCAAAAATGGTGGAAAAAATGATTTAAAAAAAAGCTCTCTTCGAATACATTTTAAAACTCAACAATGTGAATCGAAATATCACCCAAAAATTTTTCTGAAAAAAGTTCAAATTTTATGACGAGTTGATTGGAAGGCGAGGACTCAACTTACCAACTTTTTCACTCAAATTTTGAAGTTAAATACTTTTTTTTCAATTCATTGAAATTATATATTGAAATTAAGTTCCCAGATTATAGTTTAATTAGAATTTATAAATCGGATGAACCGTTTTGGTGCTGTGAGTGTGCAAATTGTACCCTCCTGAAAGGGTATTATGCCTCGGGGAACTTTTTTCTATGCCTCGGTGGGTTAAATAATAATAAATTGATTAATTATCTAAACGCGTTACTTAAAACGCGAAAACGGATGAGGCCACCACATTACATACATGTATATGTATTTGTTCATATACGATTTCTACGCCAAAATGGAGATTTTCAATTTTCTCAAAAAATTCGAAAATATGTTTGTCATGAGATGAATGAAATAAATTGAATTCGGTTGTCAGAACGGCTTCGCAACTTTGAACATTTATTTCAAAATCGGTACTTTAAATTTACAAAATCAAGAAATTTTGATAAAAATGATAAAAACAAGACTATTCTGTCTGTAAAAACACAAAATTCACTAATAAACGAAACAATAAGAAAAAAAAAAGACGATTTAAAAAAAACACTTTCTTGGCAGAGAATTGGGGAAAATACCACCAGTTTATTTCAATTTTTTTGACATGAAGCTATAAAAGTGTTTTTTGAACTTCCTCCGATTTCTTATTACAACTGTGTGTTGGCAATGGACAAAACTTTCGAATCAAATTAATGCTAAAGTGGGCTAAAATGATGGCAATATGTAACAGTGAGGGCAACACTAATGACCAAAAGATCATGTGTTGCCCATTGCCAACACCTACTGTATATGAATGATAAATTTTTACCTGGTTAGCGCTATCATTTATAATTTGTCGAAATTTGGTAAGTACAAATTTGAGTGTTTGTGATGCAATATCAGCATGTTTTTTGTGTCTTGACTGTGCCAAAAAAGTTGCAGATTGAGTAGCTTCCAAAGCTATTTCTAAGTTCCATAAAAGCGGCTCATCAAGTAAAACAGAAATTAAATCGCTTAAAACACCAATATCACCATAAACGGTTCGCAAGGCATCAACTAGAATAGTATGATTTAATATTTTTCATCACATTAAGAAAATATCATCTCTTTAAGGGGGTAACCGACGGAGGCTGTATCTCGAGACTCATAAGTGATAGGAAGCTAATTTTAGTTGCATTGTCATTTTCGTGGCTGGTTTGCTTCCAAAAATATATAAAAAAAAATTTTCGATGTCAAAAATGTTTCAAAATTTTCTATATTTTCAAAGTTTTATTTTCCTTAGCCGCACTGTATCTTTTGAAGTAATAACTTTTTTGCTCTAATTTTTGTTGCATTAGATCACTGTGAATTA
>SCLH01000545.1:310742-335874 GCA_004367855.1 Oikopleura vanhoeffeni | reverse complement strand
AGATTGTTGCTCTCTGGCGACCTTTCAGTACATTATTGACGCATAGTTGCTAATAATTTCATCAGAAAGTTGACTCTTTCGATTATTGAGGGTACTTACGAGTCTCTACGATGAACTTTGAAATTAACGGTAATTTGATATACGGTAAACAATATACGGTATTTTGAAAAAGTACTCAAATTACATAAAAACAACTTTGAGAATGATCTGCAATCGTTTTTAAGACTTTTTTCTCATTACACCAAAGTCCGAATAGAATCAAGTGACGAAATAATTCAAAAATAAGGTTTAGAATATCTCATTAATGAATCCTTATTTCTTGAAAAATAAGATCACGTGACCTTTTTGGAAGATACTGTTATGTTCAAAACTCTTAAATTAGGTGTTTATTAGCCCACAAATTTTTTTGGCGTAGTTTGAGTACTATTTATGTACTTGAACCAAAACCTTATTTCTTAATTTGAAGGTCACGTGATCGCTTTTGGACTTCGGTGTAATGGAAAAAAAGTCTTAAAAACTTCTAAAAAACCTATTTAATTCTTTCAGAAATTGATTTAAGTGATTTTTGAAAAAAAAACAGTACTATTTTTGCCAACCTAATTCCTTGAATATAAATTCACGTGATCATTTTCGGGCTATGGTGTAATAGAAAAAAGTCTTAGGATTTTTTTTGATCCTGCTCAGAGTCTTTTTTGATGATTTAAATTTTTTTGCAAAAATAAATACTGTAATACAGTAAAAATTTCCAGAAAAAAAACGCACAAACGTCAATTATTAAAATAGCTGATCGATCACTTTGTAAATGCTACATTCATCGATAATTAAGGGTCCTAAATTGCGATGAAAGGAATCATGGTCACGCGTGACCATAAAAAGACTGTGGGAGTTAATAACTGTTATAAGTGTCTTCAAAAGATAGCGCTGCAATCATTTTTTAAACTAAAGTCTCTTTTTTGTTATGTACTTAATTTTATTTTTTCAAATGTAATTTGATACAGTTTGATATACGTAATTTGCTATTTGTTTCGTATGTTGCCATCCAGATCTGTATTCTAATGTGACAAAGGTGATAACCCCAACATACTTCAAAATCCAAAGGGCAACATTTTTTTTCAAATTGCTCATCATTTCTTTGCCATAGTCAGATTCGAGAAAGTAATTCTGAATAAATTTAGTATCTCCAGTTTTGTTGTCATGGGGAATTGGTTTATCTGGAATTGGTTTCTCCAAAAATTTACACAGTGGCTCCCAGCCTTCTTTAATATTCCAAACCAAAAGTCGATCAGCAGGAACGGTGGCCTAGAATATTATATTATTGAAAATGATTGTGTGATCTTAATCGGACAAGTGAGAATTGTTGCCTTGCCCGTTTAAAGTCATTTGCAAAATTCACTACTGCAAAGCTGTCCGTTTAAAGTCAAATGAAGAACTTTGTGAAACTAAGAAACACCTTTTACCCACTTTTAACTGTTCAAATTCAACAAAAATAAATAAAAAACAATTTTCAGAGACGTCATTTTTGACGTTTTAGGATATTGTAGAATTTTTTCAATCTTTTAATTTTTTTCCGAGCGGAGTCCGTTGAAAGTCAAATTGGCGAAAATAAGGAATCTGAAAGGTGAAAAATGGCTATCGATTTATTGATTTGTAGAGAATTTTTTTTGATTATTTTAAGCACTGGAATTTTTTTTTGATTATCAAAATTTTGTTCAAAAAATTGTTTTTTCGGTCAGATTTTTGAGATTTTGGAGGGGTGCTACACCGAGTTTTAGCGATAATGTGTGACGAGCTAGAGTGCTTAATTTTTAGTTGGTGAAAATTAAGCATTTTTAATCAGGGTGTTTATTATCAATTATATTCGACGATCACGTGGTCGACCTCAAATAACCGGTTCAAGTATGGACTTTCGAGTACCACCAAAATTGTCATTGTCCACTATCTGATTAACGTATTAGCAACCATGAGTGAATTATATATACTGAAATAGCGCTAGAAAGTAAAAACCGGCCAAACCTCTATTCTCATTTATACGGTCACGTGATTTATTTCGATTATATCGTAATGGACAAAAAGCCTTATTTTTATCTGTTGATTAGACTCACATCTGTTTTAAAGCGATTTGAGTTTTTTTTGCAAAAATAAGTACTGTAATTCCCGAAAAAACGCACAAGCAGAATGTAATAAAAATTTTGACCGTTAACTTGGTCGATGATCCCATTATGTATAAGTGTCGAAAAACTTTTAAGTCGATCCGGTCCTACAGGTTGAAAGTTAGTCTGGGTACAAAAGATACAGACTCTTTTTGGAGTCGGAAATAATACTTTTTAATTTCACAACACAAATAAAATAAGAAAAACTGGAAATGTAATCAAATTAAATTATTGCGATAACTTCCAATCTCTAGTAGTCAAAATTTCTTCTATTTTCTCAAGAACTATATTTTAATTATAGGCTATAACTTATAAGACCTATAAGACCTAAGTGCCTTTTTAGAAATTTCCAATTTTACTTATTTTTGCCCAAAATTTTTTTTAGATTAAAATGTTTCTGTGATCTTATAAACTTGAAAAACTTATTTTAGTACTGTTAAACTCTTGACAATGAATTAGATAATTCGAAACTAGTAGAATAAATACACAATAAAAATGTTAAATAAAATTACCTTTACGTATGCGTTATGACGATTGTACGATTGACGCATAACACTATTAAACTAAAATACTGTATATGTTTCAATTAATCTTTGTTGAAATCAGATTTGATATATAAATTATATTATATGATATAATTCTAAACTGGCGAGAAACGATTAGTGGTGATTTCGCAATCATCCAAAAGTAGATTCGTCTGGTGGAGGTCGCCAAAGGAAACCGATTTTGCGATGACCGCGAGACTACCACAAATCGTTTTTGCTAGTTTATCATTGAATTAAATTTTAAGCAAAACTGTTTAGTCAGCCCCTTATCTGATAAGGCTTATCAGCATGGCCCTTTGTCTTACCATTTTCAAATAATTCAAGTAATTGTCTACCAAGTAAAATCGTTTAGCTGGATCTATTCCTGGCATAAAATATGTTTTTTGACAATATTCATTGATTGAAGTGAAATCGACATCTTTTGTTCCACCAAATTGCATGTCTTGAAATTTCCTGAATAAATACATACCAGGATTACCCAAATTTTCGCATTCCTGGCGCTAAAAAAACAAAATGAATGTATGAGACTCGTCAAATTATATTACTTTTGCTTTTAAATAGTTCAAGATAGTATTCTCACCACAAATTTATTGCAACTGTTCACGAATTGCTCATCAGAATCACGAACAGTCAAAATGACTTTTGCATTAGGCGATGCATTATACAAGTCTTGCCACATAAAATTTCCAGGGTAATCTTGGTTAGCATGAAAATTATGTTTTTGATATTCAGCTGTTTTTAAGTTAAACTCGTGATATTTTATTAACAGCTGATAAGTTGAAAAAACGTTTTTTTATAATCGATTTTTTGAAATAAAATTCCATCGCTAAAACCACTCTACTCCCAAATTAATGAATTTACTTTTAACAAAAAGGAAATTAGAACAAGGTGAACTACAATACAAGTTTGAGAGACACAGTAGTTGTGATACAATAGTTTTGTGACGCCCACAAAGAAACTTGAACACATGAGACGTATAATACGTCACGTATTGTACAATCCTGTATTGTAACTTTGGACAAAATTTCAATTAGTTTGTTGCATCGGTAAAGCAAATGTCAATCGAAATTGGGTGACAAATGTCAATTTGAAATAATGAGCAAAATCACCCTGTAATGGAAACCCACCACCTTTTAATGTAACCCCATTATCATTTGTGGAAACCATTTTTTCCGCGATATTTTTCTCAAAAATATCTTTCTTTTTATTCAGAATGTTCACTATTTTCTCGAATTTAAAAAATATTTATAATGACATTCAGACAGTTCAACTGGGGTGTATATTCGAAAAAAAATGTTTTCATTCAAGAAAAAATTTTCTTCAATTTATAATTTTATTTATTGGAATAACTTGACTATGACTTCAAAAATGTCACATTTCTCTTCAATAAACGCTTTCCAAATATGCGACAAATGTTTACCAGTATCCAACGCATCTGCAACATTATACCCAAGTTCTCTCAAAGCAGCTGAGCATGATTTTGTACCAGTTTTCCAATATCCAGCACAAATTATTTCCATTGAAATAACCAGGTTATTATAATTTGCGAACTGTTCTCATTCGAAACTTGTTTTGATCTAGTGAATAATACAATAATAGTGAATTGGCCAGAATCGAACCATGTTTTGGGTTTTTCCGAGATTACTGAAATAGTTTAATAATAAGTTTTAGCTAAAAAAATTGGAAACAATGGCCTGATTCGGACAATTTTGTTTCAATTTATTTTTCTTCAAATATTTTGTCTTCAAATATTTTGTGCTCAATTTGAGCTATCCAAGAATGCAATCGGTTTGAGTCGTTTTCGAACGCAGATAATATGAAAAAATTTGGCTAAAATAGTGGCAAAAAGTGACCGCAGGCCCCGTAATTGATTAGTTTGTTTCATTTGAACATGAGGCCTCCATATTTGTTAGTTGACTCAGAATACTAGAAGACAGTAGTTTAAATGTCGGTATTTGTCGATACAATATTTGTCTATTGTACAACAATTTCTCAATAAAACTTCCGACTGTAATACAGCAGGGTCCGGCGGAAAGATGAAAGTTTTGTCCTATCCGCCGGACGTCTGGGAAGATACGTTTCGATTGGTCAATTAACACAAGGCCTAGATTACAGCAGGGTCCGGCGGATAGATGAACGTTTTTTCGCTCAAAACCTTCACCTATCCGCCGGCTTAGATAGTTTTTCCGACAGATAATTGCCAAAAAACGGTGGTTTTCAGCATATTCTAGAAAAAATAGAGCGAAATCGGAAATTTTGACCAGTGTTAAGTTTGGCCTATCATTTTTACAAATTATGTCGAAATTTCAGATAATTTCGAAATAAAACGTGGGAGGAGATAGTTTTACCATTTTGGCTGGGTCCTTTTGTGTCGCTTATGTGTCAGGGAGTGTGTGTATACAATAAAATTTTGAGTTATTTCTCTCGCAAGCTAAAGCCTAGATCTACAAACTGGCTAATCACAATAGTATCCTTCAGGCCTTCAAGATTTTATCGAGAAAATTGAATTCCAGCGACCAGTAGCCCCTTAAGATAAGATTTTTGGGCACCTCCATTTCCGAAGCTACTTCCGTTCCGTGAAGCAGAATTTTACGCTGAATCCGAAGATGATATTAACGATGGGAAAATCCAATATGCAAATATCTTAATATCGAAAAAAAAACTTTGACCGCTCCAAACAACGCCAACAAGTGATTGCACCAAAAAATATTTTGACTGAATTTCTCTGCGTCAAAAACTACCCTTGATCCTAAATTTTCAGATTCATAGGACTTTTTTGTCGGGTAGCTGTTTTTTGCGCGTCAGCCCTAAGCAGGCTAGGAAAAGGGAAGGGAAGAAAAGGGGAAGGGAACGTTCCCCTCTTTCCTTCCCCGGGGAAGGAAACGAAAATTCAGAGAGGCCAAGGGGAAGGGAAGGGATGAAAATTGACAGGCTGGGGATGAAGGGGAAGGAGTTTTTGGAATTAGCTTCGAATATTTTTAAAATAGTTTTTTAGATATTTAACTCACTTAAATAGCACATGGTATATTTGCAGAAAAAATCAACATTTTGTACTCATTTGTGAAATTTTGAATTTGCGGTGCAAATTTTGCGCTCAATCTGAAGCTTTCAGATGCGCATTATGCATATATTATTACGCATTATGCGCAGCGCATAGTGAGAACCATGCGGAAGACTGCGAAAAATTTTGCAAATGCCGATTTATTATTTTAACCGTCATTTTCCCTGGCCGAAATGCCAAAAAAAAATAAAAAAAATATTTCAATTTATTTCTTCGTAGTTTTTTGTCCAGATATTTTTTACCGTTTTGGTCTCATCATTTTAATTTAAAACTTAGAATTTTGACCGCTGCGCACCCTATCTATATCTCGAGATCTACACATGCTACGAAGCTAATTTTTGCGGCATTCGAAATTTTGTTGTCGATTTCATTCCAGAAAAATAAAAAGAGTCAATTTCGAACAAAAAAATTTCAAAAAATTTGGATTTTTTCGAAGTATTTTTTTTCGAAATCGTGCTGTATTTTGAGAGGACCATATCAGAATTATTATTTTTTTTTCGCGTCGGTTCTCTTGTTATGTAAGCTATAAGAAAAAATAAGTAGATAAACATTTAAAAAAAAAATTCTAAAATTGATCAAAAATTGGGAAATCTGTCGAATCAGACGCAACCGAAACTTTGAACGTCTCGCATAAGCAAACCAAAAAAGATATTGTGAAACGAATTCCACTTTAACATTGAGCACACAATTTGTAACAAGTGCTTTTTTTTTATAAAAAATTTTGAAATTAGTGCTCCAAATGAAATTGAATAAGTACTCAATACACCCAAAACAGTCAATTTAACATGTAATTTTTGTCGATTTTGAGCAAATAGACCGAAAATTACATTTTTAATTCCACTTTACTTCCTAACAAACCATTGATAGTGGGCGTTATAAAAATGAAAAATTTTGACATCTCATGACTAAATAAAATGATACGAATTTAGTCAAAAACCGGGTTTTTTAACCAGTATCACGACCGGTACGAAAGGATTTATTTATGACGTATTTCAAACCTTATTTTTGGATTATTTCGTCACGTGATTTTATTCGGACTTTGGTGTAATTAGAAAGAAAGTCTTAAAAACTTTTGAAGATCATTATCAAATGTTTTTGAGTACCTTTTCAAGTTACCGTGTATCGTATATCAAATTACCGTCAATTTCAAAGTTTATCTTAAAGACTTGTTAGTACCCTCATTCGAAATTTTGTTGTCGATTTCATTCCAGAAAAATAAAAAGAGTCAATTACCGTCAATTTCAATTAGTACCCTCAAAAGGATCGAAAGGGTCGACTTTTTGATGAAAATATTAGCAACTATGGGTTAATTATGTACTGAAAGGGCGCCAGAGAGCAAAAATCCCCCTGTGAAATCGGACCATTTTTGCTCACTAGTGACCTTTAAGGACAAAATTGACCCATAGTTGCTAATATTTTCATCAGAAAGTCGACCCATCCGATAGCAAATCATTTGAACTTTAATATGACGTAGTTTAAAATAAAAATAAATGTTTAATTTTATCTTATTAGTGCACTTTTAAGTGTGACTGGAGGTAATTTTCGTAAATTTTTTTTTCTTATCTTTATTAAATGGCTTTTAATTCGTTTAATTTTTTTTTCGGTTGTATAGCAAATTGGCTCAATATTATTTTAAGCTAATAAAAAATGTATGTTAATAATGAAACTTTGCTTATATCGATAAAGGATATGGCTCAATTTATAAGAATGGCGACGCGTCGTCAGAATAGAGTGTTGGTACAAATTCATGTCTAAAGTCTACGAGTTAAATTTGGTCGAAATTTCTGGTGCAAGGTTGTATTAGTTCAAAAAAATTCAAGAAAAAGCAAGTCTTCCCCTTTTTTGGTTCTTCCCCGGGAAGGGAAGGATTTTCAAGGGGAAGGAGGGGAATGACAGCGTAACAATAGGAGTAAAGTCCTTCTACTTTAGACTATACGACCTCTTTGTTTAGACTTATCAGTCTATTTTGATAGCACTTCTGAGTGAACTTCTGCTTTAGTTTGCTCGAATTTTTATCTGCGATGATTGGACACAATACTTTGTATTTGATCTACGTAACCTATTATTTTAGTAATCAAACAGTTTAAATAAATATATCTTCGTACTTACTCGAATATACTAATATCTCTGTGCCGAGCTTATCCTGATATTCCAGCGAATACAGAGTTGATTGCCCTACTTGCTTTTCATTGGCCCGTAAGCAATCTTAGAATCAGTGTAGTAGTCCCACTTATGTAAGGCTCGTACACTAGCATACACGACACCACAACCTCTCTGAGTTCAGCGACTTGTTGGATTCTATACTCAAGTCAGCGACTCGTAAAGTTAGCGACTCCGGTCGATAGACTAGAATCGATAACTCGATAAAACTAATCCAACGACTCGTTGGTATAACGGACCCTCTGAGATAACCTCGTGTATCCTACATAGTTCTGCTCATTACGCAGCTAGGGAAAGAGAAGAGGAAAGGAAAAAGTCTGGGGAACATTCCCTTTTCCTAGCCTGGCCCTAAGTATTGCTTTCTCAGCAAAATAATAGGGATGCGCCCTCACTGCTACACAGCCGCTGTGTCACAGCCCCTAACCGGTACATCTCCATTTCTCATTTAATTAGTCTGAAAATAAGAAACAGAACGTTGTTGGCAAATAATAAAAAAAAGTTTTTGTGTTAATCAATATTTCTGCTTTTGAGCCTCAAAAATTAAGGAAAATTGTCATTTAAGAACTTTTACAGGTAACCAATTGTAATGCTAACCCATAATTATTGTCGACCATCAAAATCGACCTATAGATAGTCATTAGATCGACCTATAGATACCCTACAAAATAGATGACTCTACCAGTAGGACGGTCCTACTAGAACCAAGTGACACTGTGGAGTCCACAGTGTGGACAAAATTTAATTGATTTGATTTATTTTTATAATTAATAAATTTTTTCATGAAATTTTAAAATAATTGATTTTGAAATTTCACTTTCGAAAAAAGATATTGGATGCTCACTACAAATTCATTCTATTTTTAATTTTATGCGTGCACAAAACACTTTCCTAAAAACTGGACAGTCTCACATTTGAACCAAATATCCTTTTACCAACCTAAGTCCATCTTAAAAATGCGTACTATCTCTATAGCGCGTATTCGAATCTTGAGTGATTACACACCGATAAACTTTGGCGGTCCCAATATCAAGCACTCTTGTCTATAATCATACTCAAGACAACCACTAACATTAGTGGGATTCGAACACGCGCTATAAAGATAGTAATCATTTTTAAGATGAACTTAGGTTGGGCAAAGGATATACAGCACAAAAATTGCTCCTTCATAATGTGTTCGAAATAGACAGTTCTACGATTTTTTGCTCTTTTTAAATAGTTAACGGTATGCTTGAAGCAATATATCCCTTTATCGCCCTCTCCCAAAGATTTGGTCCCTCAAAAACACGGGGGTGAGAAAACAACGGGGTTTTCAAAAACGACTCAGACCTTTGTTTCTATTTTTTAAAAAACACATAATTAAACAATTTCAGTAATCTAAGAAAAAAATAAAAACATTGGTCGTATAATACGACTCGTATTAAAAACAATTTTTAATGTTCATATTCATTAGATAATTGTGCTCAGTTTGAGCTATCTAACTAAATTGGATGACTCGTTTTCAAATGACGCGTCGTTTTCAAATGACGCGTCGTTTTCGCACCCCCGTATTGTTGAGGGATCAAATCTTTGGGAGAGGGTAATAAAGGGATATATCGGCTCTGTGCTCTCAAGGATTGATTATACCGAAAATCGATTGGTGGACACGCTAATTATACAGCATTTCACATTTTTGCTATCAATTTTAGTTTTTTGCTCAAAACTGATTGACGATATTAATTGGTTAATGAACATCTGAATTTTTAAACAACTATACGTAATAAATCCGAAACGTCGTAGATAATATTATTTGAACTATACGTATGTTTGAAATTGTAAACATTTTGATTGCTGGAGGTGAGCTCAATCCAACCAACTAAGATTGCAAGCAAAAATGTGACGTGATGTGATAAAATGAATTTCTTACTGATAAAATAAATTATAATTTTTTGTAGTTCCCAAAATTTATTTCGTATTTTACACGAATTTTACACGTAATTTACAGTTTAATCAGAGTTTTGTAAATTTAACTTCAATGTCTTTTGATGGTTTAATAAAAGTCAACATTTGCCGTTTTGTTGTAATGTCATCGACAAACCCGTCTGCCAAATCAATTTGAAATTCTTTGACAAGTCTGGCCACTAGGAGTCGAGATTGCATTTGAGCAAATCTCATTCCAATACAGTTTCTAGGTCCAGCACCAAAAGGTAAGTAGAAAAATTCTTTTTCCAAATCTGGATTTTCAATAAATCTTTCGGGTCGGAATTGAGCCGCATCTTCTCCCCAAAAATCTGTGCAGAAATGAAGAGTATCTACTGGAATCTCGACATTGAAACCTTTTTTGAATGAATAGTTACCGATATCCACGTCGGCGTTACATTGTCTATTATCAAGGTCATCATATTATTCTATAATTTTTGAAAAATTAAAATCCTAGTTAAGCAAAAAATTATAATCTTCAATGTGCATATTTTAACATATATTTTATATCAAGTTTTGCATTTTTTCATCATCGAAAAAGATGAAAAATGTCCAAAATTTTATGTTTATAAATTGTACCTTTTTTGACTATATCATCAAATTTCGAACGGTGCACTATGGTCCATAGTCTATGGTGTTCAGACTTAAGGTGATTCGAAACCGTGTTTTTATTTAAAAAAATGGATCTGGCCTCAAATCACCTCAAGTTTCGACAAATCACATTCTGTCTCGACGCTACTCGAAACTCATCCGGATGAAAGACCAAATAAAAAGTATTTATTTTTGTTATTGAAAAAAATTGTGTAGAAAAATAAAAAAATATAAAATCGAAAACCAAAATCTATTTCCTTAAAAATCTATAACTCAAAATGTATGTTGCTGATGACTTTTTCCTAAAATGAAGTCCAAGAGGAGCGTATGTCCTTAATACTTCTGACATGGTAGCACAAACATAGGGCATTTTAGAAGGAGCAATATTTTGAATATTTGTGAGGTCCAAATCGTGAACTTCATCTCGGATCTTATCTTGAAGATCTTGATTTCGAGCGATTTCGTAGAGGAAAAATACTTGAAGAATTGTTGTTGTTCCATATCCAGCAGAAAAAAGATTAAAAATTTGGCCAATGATTTCGGGATCAGTAAACCCCTGAAATGACAAAAATTAAAGATCTATCTATTGACATCTGAAAATAAAAAATAGCGTTAATGCGCTAGAGAGCTTTGAACTAAAAACTTTTTCGGAATTCGCGTCAATTCATCAAATTTATTTGATTTTTGTCTTAATTACAGTGTAATTATTTCACTGCCTTAAAAACTTTAAAAGGCGTATGAATTCCGTTTTCTAGATATTTAATTTTATAACATTAGATGCAAAGTTTATAAAATAATAAATTTCAGATTGCATTTTCCTTAAAATTGTTGTTTTTTCGGTCGGAAGAACGCATCAATCTTTGGAAGGAAATCACTCAAAACTCAAGAAAAATAAAGCATTTTATGTTAAACGTTATTGTTTGCTCGATGATTATCAATTTTAAAATTACTCAAAATTATTTATTTAAAACTGAGGAATAAAAAGCTCCTACATTTTCTGCAGTTATTATGTCATAAAAATGCACTAAATCAGTAGTTTATGTTTTGAACGCATAAAACAACCCAAATGACAACAAAAAAATTTTGCGTTTCTTCGATTTTTTTCCAAGTATTTTTCTCAAAATAATGTTGAAATATAATGTTTGTGTCAATTTGACCACTAAAACTTCAAAATATCGGGTTGACGTAAACCAACTTTCTCTTCAGTGTTTCCCCAGCTTTCTTTTGAGTTTACTTTCGTAAAAATCGAAGCACATTTTTTATTGGAAATTTTTTCAAGGGACCTTGAAACATTCATATTTGTGTTTAAGGTAGAAATTTGACAAAAACGCTCCTACAAAGTTTCTGTTTGTTTAGAGCTGGCTTTTGCAAAAATTTTGAAATTTAACCTAGGAGATAGATTTCCCGATGAAAAAAGTTCGAAAACCGGTATTTTTGACTGGTTTTTTACATATTCTAGAATAAATATAGCGCCTATCAACAAAAGCGCTCCTACAAAGTTTTGTATACTAATTATACAGATTATGTTAAAATTTGGGTTTATTTCAAAATAAAACCTGAGAGGAGATAGATTTTTCGTTTCGGCTTAGGTGGCTCTTGTGCCGCTTATGTGTGAAGGCGTGTGGTCATACAAAAAAGTTTTGGCATATTTTTTTCACAATTTGAAGGCTAGTTCTACAAAGTGTCTTATCTGAATAATATCATTGTAGTCTTGTTTCGTTGATATTTCATCGAGAATATGTCAAATTAGGGACCGGGATACCCTTAAAATTTCAAATTCACTGATCGAAAGTCAATAAAAGCTCTTGAAAAGTTTCATTTCATTGTCTGCTAACTTTTTTGATTTGATAGAAAACAAAAACTTAATTTTTAACTGCGGGAAAATTTTTGTCCAAGGAAATTTCAATTTCATTATGTCGATTTATTAATACCGCAACGCGATATATTTTCAAAACACGTACAGTAGATAATATTATGTACGCTTCGATCGCAGAATATTAATATAGAATGTGTACATAGTTCGACCTCTATTTATTTCTTTTCTTGAAGGTCATTTACTGGAGGATAAATTTGATCTCAAAAAGTAATCACAATACTTTTTAAGATTTATTTGACAGTCTTATTTTGACAAATTTGATGTGTGTTGGATCTGCTGACAAGAAAAATTGTCATTTTAGCGATCACCACCTCCTTACAAACCTTCAGGGCAGTTTTTGCCTCTTCTTCTGTTATTCGATTTTGTGCAAACAAGTTCAAGAAATTTTTTGATCTGCCGGAATTATCCTCGTTACTGTCCAACATTTTCGAAAAAAAAGCTCGAAACCACCGAATGGAATCACCTGCAGCCAATGGAACATCAATATGATCCATAAAATTCGCTAATCCAGGAACCCCTAATTTTAGATATGAAAATTGTTTTATTTGAAGAGTAGTATCGATTATATTGACTATTAAACATATATTTTTTGGTCATTTTAGGACGTGAGTTTTTTTTAATAAAGAAAATGATTTGAAAGTGAAATTTGCATGGCCTCACTTTCGATCTCGAAGATTATTTTGTCGTTATTTTCGAAACAATTTAATGACCTTGAAATTTAACTTCAACTTTGACTGGTAAATTTCAAGGTCATTATGTTTTTTTTCGAAAATGGCATGAAATAATCCTTGATATTATTGCAAACAAATCAAAAGCCCAAAATATTTTTCTTAAAATGACCAGAAAAATTTTGTTTACAAAATGAGCCAATTTTCATTTTTTTTAAATTTTCAGACCTACCTAATGCGAGTAAAACTTGACTCATGCTTGGTTTCAAAAGACGATGTAAATGTTTAAATGCGTCATGATTTTCAAATGTTCTGATTCCACCTAATTCTTGGTTCATATCAACGCTGAAAGCGCCTTGTAAAAATGAATCAATTGCAAATTTACCACCTACGGTTTTGGTAGCAATTCCTTCGCCCTTCAAATCGACCAGTTGAGAGCATAAACTAGCTAAAAAATTATTTTATTAACAAATAAATTGTTAAGGGGGTTGTGTCTGCAAAAAATCGGCTTTAAATTGGATATATCGATTACGATGCCCGAGTTCATATAAAATATATTTTTTCTGTAAATTTTTCTGATGAAAACCAAATCGCGTGATGATAACACTCACTAACTCAGCATCTACACACTCAATTGGGCCAATACAAATACAGATGGAGCAGGATAGGTTATGATTTGAATGTAAATTACGTAATCATCAAGCCTTTTCCCCCGAAATAGTTCTTCACGAAACTAGAAAATAAAATTTTATATGAACTCGGGCATTGTACTCGAGATGCAGACCGTAGCCAGTCTGTACCCGGATGCAGACCGTAGGCCCGATTAAAATGTTGCTAAGTTTACCGGGAATGATGTAGTCGGCAGATTTTTTTGACATTTGGTCGCCCAAGCAAAACAAGGGTGAACTGTGAGCCGATCATATTCACGGATAAAACATCTTTTGAATCAGGCCTCCAGTCTGACTTCGGGTGGAGATCCATATATAACTAGACTGAGTAAAAAAAAATGATGGTGGATTCAAACCGATTGCATGTAATTTGATCTTCATTTAAAATTCTACAGAGGATATATCGACCTTTTTAAAACAGTGAAAAATTCGCCGAAAAAAAATAAAGATAATCGATAATGGTGAAGTCTGATATAAAATAAATAACCACACTAAAAAGTATATACAAAGATAATCTTTCGGCAAGCTTTCTTCTCAGCGTAAAATTATATTGACGCAACTTGAATACACGATGTGTACTTATTTTAAAAATCCTGTGATTTGATCGGTAATTATTTTTTTGACGTACAGTAATCGACGCTTGAGTAAGAAGTGGCGAAAGATTATTTCGATATAATATAAACTTGAGTATAATGTTTACAAGTTACAGGAAAAAGGCATAAAAAATGAACTTGCGATTCAGATCACGGTGGTGTAAATTTTTATCTTACTTCTGCATGCATTGCTTGAAATAATCATTTCTGAAAGCTGTCTTTGAGTGAATCCCGGTGCCATAGAAGTCCGTAATCTTTTCCATTGATGAGGATTACTTATTGTGTCTAAAGTAGGGTGGGAAAAGTGAATTTTTTGGAGACGAACCAAGCATTTTGAAATTCAATTTCCTGTATTTAAAAAATTGTAGTTTCAATCAAGTAACGAGGGAATATCCTTCAACCAAACTAAGTCCATCTTAAAAATGCTTACTATCTATAAAGCGCGTGTTCGAATCCCACCAATGTTGTCTTAGTGATTGCTCGATTGATTACAGACACCGATCTAATTGGGTCCAATTCAGCAATTGCTATAATCATACTCAAGACAATCACTTGAGCAACATTAGTGGATTCGAACACGCTCTATCGAGTAGTAAGCATTTTTACAGAGGACTTAAGTTGGGAAAAAGTTATATTCGTTTAAAAAACATAATTTATTTTGGCAAATACTCGGTTTCCTGCATATTTTTATTAAAGTCGATAAAATATATAAATTAATGCAATTAAGGAATAATCAGCACAAAATTAATTTATAATAGCACAAGTTTAAAATTTGCAGTTCAACCCTGGTCTAACGTATTCGATAAATCTTTTTCCATTCCCATGTGAGGCTCCACTTCGACAGTGAATGATCGAAAATGAGTAGTAAAAACTGAGTAAAATATATACTTATATTAGGGTTGTCCGCCGGGATCGATATGAATTCGTCACTCTGAAATTTTTAGGCCAGATGCCAAATTGTCCAAAATTTTTGAAAATTTTATTTAAAATTTTCTGTCAAAACGGAAGAAAAAGTGGAAAAAAATTGTTTTTTTGCGTTTTTGAGGTCAAGTTTGAACATAAATTAAAAAAAATATTTATTATATATAATGTATATTATTATATATACATTATTAAAACCACTGAAAATAATTTTGTAGCCTGTAGGAGTTAAAACCTCGGAAAATTCCCGGCGGACACACTACTTATATTATACAGTATAATTTATACTACCTATTTTTTTAAGTTGGATACAGCTGAGGCATAAATATTATTTATCCTTTAAGGGGGTGGTGTCAGTGATTTTGGGATTTCAGAGGGTTCGTACGGTTAGACAAATTCATTTTTGAAACATACATTAGAAAGATCTATCTTTGATCTCACGACTCCATTTGACAGTTTAGTACCAAACAAAGATCCTAGAGCTTATATCGGAAAGTTTTGAGATTTCGTGAGAATCTAGAAAATTGTCTGAATTTTAGTGAGTTGGTTCTGATTTTTTCGATTTTTGCCTCAGGAGTCAGGAATTTGGCTGAATGTGCCGGAAAAAGGTGTTTTTTGACGTTTTGATAAAAAGCTTTTTCTGTGGAAATACCAGAAACATCATTTTCGGAATGTAACAAGCTCTAGGGGTGGTGAACATCGAATTGGTCGTACTTTTTTGAATTTCGCTCTGATTGGCTGTGAACAAAAAAGTTCGCGAAAATGACAATTTGAAAATAAAAATGATAATTAGAAAATTTAAATGTCACCAAAAGATTCCTTGGGTATGATTTGCTGAAAACGATATTAGCAACTATGGTCTGATTTTCAACACACACAGTGCTAGAGACAAAAATCATAATTTTAATTAAAAACTTTAATTTTTTCTAGAATCCGCTGTGGTCAAAATCAGACCATAGTTGCTAACATTGTTTCCAGCAAATCATTCCAAAGGAATCTTTTGGTGACATTTAAATTTTCTTATTATCATTTTTATTTTCATAATTGTCATTTTCGCGCACTTTTTTGTCGATTTATAGCCAATCAGGGCGAAATTCAAAAAAGGACGACCGATTCGATGTTCACCAACCTTAGGGCTTGCTTCATTCCGAAAATGACGTTTCTGGCATTTCCACAGAAAAAGCCTTTTATCAAAACGTCCAAAAAACACCCTTTTTCGGCACATTCAGCCAAATTCCTGACCCCTGAGGCAAAAATCGAAAAAAACAGAACCGATACACAAAAATTCATACAATTTTCTAGAATCTGATTCGCACCAAATCTCAAAACTTTCCAATATAAGCTCTAGGATCCTTGTTCCTTTGAAAAAAGCTGAGGAACTCGTCTGTAACCGCGGTTAACCAGATGGTTGGTGATATTATACGACCTTGTTATCGGGTACCTTTTTGCTCGGTAGGCCTATAACATGACAAATTCAGTAAGGAAGTTAAACAAGCAAATTGTTTAATGACTAAAACATGCAAAAAAATAATCAACAAATATAAGAACAATATTTTCCACAATGATTTGAATTTCAAAACAGAAAATATGATTTCGGTGCAAAATTAATAGAAAAACCAATCTTAATTAAAAAATTTTCATCACCTCTGGAAAAAATTTAAAAATTCCAAACCGAGCTGAGGGCGCTACTAAGCAAAATTTTGAAAAAAACCTAGAATTACAAATGTCCGAAAAATTCGAATGTTTCTGAAAAAACGACCATTCACTATCTTACCCAAAGATATGAATCATATCCCTTATTCACACTTTTGTTTAATCTGAACCATCATTAAATTAACAGTGTATCATTAGATGATTTTATCACTAGTTTATTTATTAAACTTTTGAGCTCGAATAGAGTTGACCACCCTCTAAACATCTTCATCGGTAATAACAATATTTTTGAGGGCGCTTATGATTTTACCTTTATAAGCTCTGGGTCAATAGACCAAACGACTGGATCTGTGAATCTGTAATAAGAAACAGTTTTTCGATTTTTGTCAATTAATTCTTCCTTCCCAAATTCTGGATATCCATTTTCTCTCCCATAGTGACCCGATGTTCCGAACTTTAGTAACTTCGGCGGAATGATTTCAAATCCGAGTCCATTTAGTGCCGTCCACTTATACCGGAGATATCCATAAGAGATAATAGAAGTGACAACACTCAATTTTACCCACAAAGGTAAATCAAATCCCAAATCGACAACATTTTGAATCTGAACCATTAATTTTTATTCAATAATCTAAGAAATTATAACTGGCCTTTAAAATTCAGAAATTCTAAGACCAAAAAATATGGATGTAAGGGGGTACCCCTTATGGGAATGCCGTTTCCATGCTTTTTGAGGGCAAATATCTGGAAAACTATACACTGTGGAACCTGATTGTTTAGCTTGGTAGATAAATTGAACCTGAATCGCACATCTCAAACTATAATTGAGGATCACTGATGGCTCGACCAATCAGGAACGAGCTTCAAAGTAGAGTCATATTTTGTAGCAAAAAGCCTATTTTCCGTGAGTTTTGGGGGTAGAAAAATTATTTATCGATTTTATGAACCACAACAATCGCACGCAGGTTTGATACTATCGGTTTTGAAATTCAAAAATAAATTCGCTTTAGAAAATGCAATATTTTTTGAGCTGAGTTTAAGAGGCTCGCGGAAAAGCCTATTTATCCCTGCATTTTCTATTCGAAATTTTGAAACATATGTGAATGAACAGCTCATGATCGCGTGGGGCGTCTACTCATCGAAACTTGAATTTCGATGATTTTTTTTTCCAAAACGTACTTCTAATTACTGGAATGCATGAATTTTTCATTAAAATGCTGAAAATCAAGACAAGAAATTATCCATATTTTCAGAAAAAAACTATTAAAATCAAATTCTGATTTTTATTTTTTAGTCTCAGTTCATGAAGGGTACCCCCGTAATCCACCTGTTTATTATTAATTCAAATTAATTTAAATAATCTAAACAAAACCAAAAGTTTAAAAGAAATGTTTGGTCAAAAACCCATGCATAATCTTTGTTTCAAAAAAATTTAATCTCAAAAAAATCAACCAAATTTTTTATAACTGAAAATTAATCATATTTTTGAAAAATTGAATTAACGGTTCATGGGTTTATTACGCCTCATGGATTTTATGGGGAAAAAAAACTAATGATTTTTTGAGCAAAGTTTTTTGTTCAAATTTTTTTTGGTTTTGTATGATAAATTATCGAAATTAATTTGAATTAATAATAAAGAGGTGAATTAAATCCATAATTTGAGAACTATCATTAAGGGCTGGAATTTTGTCGATTCGGTCAAATATAATATATTTAATAAAAATCTTGTGAAAAAAAATCAGAAAAATATCATTTTTTTTAACAAAAGTAAATCAAAATCGACAACATTTCGAATCTGAACCATTAATGTTCATTCAATTATCTAAGAAATTCAAAATTTGCCTTAAAGTTCAGAAATTTTTAAGACAAGGAAAATATGGGTTTTCTTTTCAATTATCCACGAGTTTTCTTCGTTTTAAAAAATTTGACAAAAACTCGATCTATTTCAGAAAAATTTTGGTCAATTAAAACTAATAAAAATCTTGAAAATAAAACAATTGATCAAATATTAATGGTTTTCTTAAACAAAATTATCAAACAATGCTATAATTTTGGTCAATGAAACTGGTAAAAATCGACCATCTTAATTTTGTGACTTTTTATGTGCAAAAATCAGTTTAGGTTGGACGATTGAAGAATTTTTTTTCATTTTTTGTAGCTCTTAAGGCTCTTTAAGGCGCCTAATTAAGGGCCTAATTAGCTCTTAGGCGCCTAATTAAGAGCTATCATCGTTTTTCTATAAACAGGAGTTACAGATTTTTCGGTGAGGAGTTGTTCGATTTAGAGCAAACCGACCACCCGGTCAACCACAATGACCGGTGAAAGTTGAAGTTCAAGGTCATCGAATTCAGTTGCAAATAAAACCAAAATAATCCTCGAGGTCGACTTTCTAATGAACGTATTACCAACTGTAGGTCAAAAATGTACTGGAGAGGCGCTAGAGACCAAAAACAGATCGCATTTTCGAAATTGCTCTAGCAACCTTTCAGTCTATAATTGCCCCATAGTCGCTAATACGTTCACTCGAAAGTCGACCGGTTGTTGTCGGTTAGAATTTAGACTCTAAATGTACCTGTTGTAAAATAAATTTTGTTGTTTCCTCTTTAGATTTTAAATAATTCAAGAGTTCCATTTATATGTTTCTTGAAAATTTTTGATGTGGAATTCTCTCGGTGAACTTTTGCGTTTCTTGAGCAAAATTTGCTCAGCAAATAATAATGTATGTGTTATGCGAAACAGCCTACTACTAAATTTACTTTAATGACTCAGACTCAAATTATGAGTTAACATGTCCCCTCTGGAGGCCAAAACAGAGGCTAAGAAAGTTACCAAAAAATTAGCATGTCATTCTTAATGATTTTTCGTAAAAAAATCGAAAGTTTTAGAAGATCTTTCAACAAAATTCTCCAAAATTTTAAATGTCCAGGAGTGTAAACAAATACCTATTTTTGACTCATCCAAAACGGACAGTCCGTTACGGACTACTAATTCTAACATAATGACCCAGACTCAAATTAGGACTCATTTTTTGTTAATATTTACTATGACTCATAGTCTAATTAATTAACACGTATCATTGCAAAGTGGCCGTTAGCGACCAAAGTTCGTTTTTGTTTATTTAATCGTAATTTTACACAATGTGTAATTATTACGCATTGTATCTATTTTGATAACTTTAAATCTAGACCAATCAAAATAAAGCTTAATCAGTACATTTTCAGAAAAAATGACAAAGTTTTTCTTATCAGGGTGCAATTTCACATACTGAGCTTGTGCAACAATACCCGATTGTCGACTCAATTTAATAATCCCGCGATTTAATTGGCCACTTTATCAAAGTTATGACGCTCCAGATCAATCGACGAATAGGCAGGATTTTCGATATAAATAATTAGTATTTATTTTTTCTTCACCAATTTCTAGCTAATGGTTTTCTTATCAAGAATGTAAAATTTTTTTTTAATGTATTTGTCAGGTTTTCCAGAATATCATGTATTTGGTTGTAAAATTTCATCATCTACTAAAATAGACAGCAAATATTTTCATGCGTCATTTTAAACGATGAGCGTCCATGAGTCATTTACATATTGTATGTAAATTTGTAGGCTGGTTCGCATTTCGCAAACTCCTTCAATAGTCAATACAAGTAGACTATAAAATAAATTAGAAGATACTCTGAGAGAACACTGCTTAGAAAATGGAATATTTAAATAGTTTAAAAACTAGCATAGATTTTCAATCAAAAGATGAAGCTAAAGAATTTATTATAAAACAGGTAAGATTTCATGTTTGTGCTTTAGGGGGTACTGGTCGCTGAAATTGAATTTTCGCGATAAAAATTAGCCAGGCAGAGCTCAAATGATACTAGTCAAATGGTACTAGTCAGATTAGCTGTTCTGTAGAACTAACTTTCAAGGTGATCTGAGAAATATAGCTCAAAATGAAGTATTTATTCAGTTAAACGATGTTCAGACGGTCTCGTCTGAAATTTTCCGATTATTGACCTTGCATAAGTCCGATATTTCAAATTTTTGCTCGAAAACTCTGCTGCCCTAGAAATTTTAAATAGAAAAATTGGTTAAAGTAAATGATTTTCTAAATTATTGAAAAATAAAGTCTGGTTATAATTCAATAGTATTTTGGTTTTCTTTAGCTCTGAGGGCTAAACCCTTTAGCCTAAACGTTCATCAGACCAGCGTATTAAAGTCGAAAAATATTTTTTCAATTTGTTAATTTTATGTGCTGATTTCTCGTGGATAAATATTTGAGATTTTAAGTAATTTCATTATACTCTGAACTTTTTAAGAACTGTTCTTAAGAACTGTTTTTAAGAACTGTTACAGTGCTTGTGCTGTTTATTTTTTTTGATTCTCAAGCACAGAAGAAGTTACACGAAACAATTAAGCTTCAAATTGTATACTATTTTTTTGATTTTTTCTTTATTTTTCGTTTTTTTCATTTTCTGTGATTTTAAACTGATAATCAGTTTTGAGAAAATCCAAAATTTTGTATTTTTGGCAATTTTACCTACTTTCAAGTTGGTTGTATGTGAACAAACCAGTTGTATAAGAACCAACGGTAAAATTATACAACCAAAGTAATCTTTCATACTCCAGGCAACTTTTGTAACTACAGAATTTTCGAGTTATTGCCTTTTAAGAAAAAAAATCTTCAAAATAGCCACTTTAACTTTTCGCTTAGGTGACCACATATTTTTTATGTGCTAGTTGAAAAATCATCTGGCATTTTTTTGAAATTTTTGGTCGAAACTATTTGGAAATATTTTGAATAATTTTCATTCATTCTTGGTTCAAAAATTTTCAACTAATTTTTCTTGGAATCCTAAAGGCTGATTTTTGAATGGTTCTTTCCATATATTTAATATGTCTCGTTTTGTTTCTTCGTTCCTTGTTAATACTCTGATCTACCTTTTTTAAAAACGAACTCGGTCGGCAGAAATACTCCAAAGCCCTATTTTCCGGAATTAAAAAAAATCTTATCCAACACTCAAACTTGCCCGAATTGATAGCCGACCCATCCACCGTTTTGAATTTATTTAATTAAACTTATGCAGAATTTTTTTTTCGATGTGGTAAAATTTTGGTTTTTTTTCCGTCTTTTTTCACAAATTTAAATTTTCCCGATTTCGACGTAGAAATCGTATTATAAATAAATTTAATGAATCCGAGCCGGTTATGCGCAGAGCGTATTCGCGGGCTCCTAGTAATAAATAATAATAAGTAAATTTTGCTTGGTCTTTAGACCCGATGGAAGCAAACCGCCCGTTTTTTAGTTGTTTTTTTCAACATAGATTTAAAAGGCGTGTTTTTTTTTCAGCACGAATTGATTTTTGGCCAGGAGTTTTTCTCAGAGAATGATTTGAAACCGTTTCGAAAATTTCAAAAGATCGTTTGATAGAAGGGTTTCGATTACGCGACGGGACGGAAGCGTTTTTGGCGAATCGAATTTCGATCTACCGGAAAAACCGGCCTTGATCTTAATTGTCGTCGTTTTCCAAGTTTTGAGATCATATATGGACTCTTGATTTTTTTTACCATTCTGCTTAGAAATTTTTTGACGGAAAATTTCCTCGCAAAAAATCCAATTGTGCTGAAAAAAAAACACGCCAAAGTAAAAATGAATTTAATTTTTGGGGAAAATCAGA
This sequence comes from Oikopleura vanhoeffeni, assembly GCA_004367855.1. Lineage (NCBI taxonomy): Eukaryota > Metazoa > Chordata > Appendicularia > Copelata > Oikopleuridae > Oikopleura > Oikopleura vanhoeffeni. The sequence goes on along the minus strand of SCLH01000545.1, from coordinate 313,367 downwards.
TATACAAAGTGAGCCTCAACGTGTCAATTTTGTTTTGAAACGTTTTATCATGACATTTTAACGTGCCGTAAAGTGTCTTATCAAGGAAAAAAAACAAATTGAAAAGTGCAAATCTGCTTCAAAATACACCGCAGGCCTAATACTGAGCGCTGTATTTATAACATTATTTTTGTGTTCTTTGTTTGAATGCTTTCTTCAAATCCAAAACTGCTGATGTTTGAACACAACTATTTTGTGAACAATCATTGGAAGAAGCAAAAATAAGGGTCTCCAAGTATTCTGTTGGATGATTTTTTTTTCATATATATAATTAATCATTAGTTTATATAAAAATTGGTCCAAGTTTGATTGATTAAGGGGGTGGAGGGGGGACCTTATTTATGGCTATTTTCACTTTGAGCAATATTGTGTAGAATCCGGGCATAGTAAGTAATTAAAAAAAATTAATTGATGCTTCAAACAATTTAAAGTCGACTCATGGGATTTACAAATTTCAAGCCAGGGGACCTGTTTTTGAAATCAATTTTTGTCATAAATCACTTGAAGGGGTCACTTTTAAGAGGTCAAACTACATTTTTTAATCAATTTTAAGGGGTGTCAAATTGAAAAAAAGTTATAAAATTCCCAGAATTGACTTTTAAAATTTTAACCACTTAATTTCTGTTACCGGAATCAAAAATTTAGGTCTTAGAGTTTTGACTTGGCCGTTGGATGCAAAGATCCGATTGCGAATAGATTTTTTCTCAAAATGGCAGCGACAAAACTGGGTAGGGTGTTCTAAAAAAAAGTTACGGAAAAAAAACAGAAACGGATAACAGTGGCATGACTTTATTTTGTAGGGTAAAAATGCTCTGAATTTTGCTGCCGAGCGGCCTCTGTGGGTTAAACTCAGTGTTGCTACTTCTATTATTTCGTATGGTTATATCCGGTATAAGTGGACGGCACTAAATGGACTTGGTTATGAAATTATCGAACCAAGTTTGTTATCATTTGGCACAGCGGGTCATTATGCAGTAGATGATGGATTTCCTAAATTTGGAAAAGAACAGCTGATTGATAAAGGAAGAAAAACTGTCGCTTATTACAGACTTACAGATGCAATTATTTTGTCAATTGATCCAGAGATTATAAAGGTAAAAATTAAACGCAACATTATATAAAAATAATTGATCGTAAAATTTTTTTCTTTGTGGGGTTTTTATGAGATATAATCATATCTATTGCTGTACTTGCTGGGACTGTTTAACCAATATTTTTATAGAATTCGGCTTCTGAAAACGAATTATCCAATCAAGTTCTTAGTTAGGCTTAACTGAGCACAAATATCTAATAATAAAATTCAAAAGTATTGGTCCGAATCGGACGATCTTTAGATTTTTTTTCTGAGATTACTGTAATTGTTCAATTATAAGTTTATGTTAAAAAATCGGAAACAATGATCTAATTCGGACTTTTTTTAAATTTAATTTTCTTTTTATATTTGTGCTGAATTTGAGCTATCAAAAAATCGGATGAGTCATTTTCAAAAGCCGAATTATATAATAATTTTGACTGAAAAAGTGGCTAAAAAGGTTCAGCAAGTAGCGTCATAGATATATCAATTAGGGGAGGTCCTGGTCATTTTTTACTAATTTTTAAGCCATTCTTTTATTTAATTCGGCTTTTGAAACCAACTCATCAAATAACATTTTTAGATAGCTCAAACTGAGTAAAATATCTCGTGAAAAATAAAATAAAAAAAATTGGTTCATTGGACGAATTTATTTTATCTTTTTTTCTGAGATTACTGAAATTGTTAAATTACTAGTTTTTCTTAAAAAAATTGGTAACAATCGTCGGATTCGGACAATTTATTTAAATTAATTATTTATCAGATATTTGTGCTCTGTTTTAGCTATCTAAGAATTCAATCGAATGAGTCGTTTGCAAAAGATGAATTAAATAAATTTTTTGGCTAAAAATTTAGTAAAAAGTGACCAAGAGCCCCCGTCATCGATATAAAAAAGAGACCATTAAAAATTGTATTTTATGAAGTTTTTGTTTATTTCATAATCATAAAGATAGAAGTAAATGAATTTGAATTTAAAAATAACATTTTTTGTTTCGAAATACAGTATTCGCGAAATATTTGCGATCTTTTATCAGTATGAGAATCGAGCCTCTGGTGCGCACAAAAATATTTTTAAGCCGATCGATATTGACACTGTTAATTAGTTTCGAGCAAAAAACTATGATTGCAGGCAACATGTGACATGGTTTATTTTAAATTTATTATGGTGTTGAAACAATGTCATTCACGAGGCTGTCCGAAGTCAACTTTTAAAAATCAAACATTTTACGCCTAATTTTACAGTATGGAAAATTTTTGCTCAGGAAAAGATGGAAATTGTCTCGAGATTGAAGTCGAGAAAACGGAAACGTTATTGGTCACTCATTTTAAGAAGCAAGCTACTTGAAAAATAATCTCAAGAACTTTCCCTATTTTTTCTCGAGCAATAGAATATTTTCTTTATTTTGCTCAAAAAAACGCACAAAATTTTTGTTCATTTAAAATATACTGTGCTGTCTGTCTATTAGGTCAATTTCATTAACCACAATCGGAGGAAAGAACGAGCAAAAACTTCG